>JAOEHY010017806.1:0-17421 GCA_025447955.1 Psilopsiagon aurifrons | reverse complement strand
AAGTCAAAAACACAGTGCTGCACCAACTACTAAGAAGGAGAAAAATGACTGCTACTGCTGAACCCATGACACAGTCTAATTATTTGCAATATGGGGCAGCTCTGGAATGAGCTAGCATAGCTTCCTAGATCATTCTGGAAGCTTGTTAACAACAGCTTGTGTAGGCTAAAAGATAAAATGCTTCTGCCTCTCCAGAATAGGAAAAATGTGAAGAAGTGATCAAAATTAAAGTATGATTTCTGTGAATAAAGCCAATGTAGAATATGTAACATAGTATAATGTATGCAACACAGTAGTAAACAAATGGAAATGCAGAGTGAACCAATATAGGCAAATTCCAGTCAGCATGGCTGTATGCAAGGAGGGGACTCAATGTGCGTAAAAGCTACCTAGAAACCTGTAAGACGTTAATCTGCTGTTCTATGGCTACAAGTACTGAGACTAAAATACAGGAATTGTTGACTAAGATTCTGTTTCTTGCTGAAGTTGGTAGGATTTTTACAACTGATTTCAGAGGGCCCCAAATTTCATCCAATGATTTGCAAGCTTGTATGTGTATAAATAAATGTAAATATATTCACACAAGAGAACATGTAAGCAACTCTATGCAAGGTAATAAAGAGGATATTGTTAATACTTAAATATTAGTAGACCTTTGGCAATGAAAACTGAGATCAACTATGGGAATAAGTTGAGAGAATTGAGGTCCAACACATTTTTTGAAAATTCATTTTAATGGAGTTTTTATATTACTAATGCAAGTAAAAGTGCCAAACAAAGTTTTTAATAGAGTTTCTGCATAAGCTGTGCTTGTTTAGTATTCACAAAAATCTCTTTCTCTCCACACATAAGCAGGAATGTCTCCTTTGTAGATCCCTGGAGCACTAAACTACTGAAAGCAGAGGCAAAGTGAGCCAAAAATTTGTGAAAAATACTTTCAAAAAGAGGTTTGGTTTTAAGGCACTGGAATCCTCCATACTATTAATTGCACATAATGTGGATTTTTTCATTTTACAATTTACAAATGTTTTTTGGAAGGACATCAAACTGTACAGCCTTTCTTGTGTTTTCAAGTCACATTTTCCAAGTGACCGAAGTAATTTAGACTCAAGGGGATGGATTATCTAATTTGGTATACCCAGTTGGCACTAACTATCCAACAGAGTAGGCTATAATTTCATTTGGAGTTTGAAAAAAATGCATTATTTGTAGGTGACAGAGGGAATTAGAGGTGTATTAAAATAATTTTGGAAAAAAACAAAACAAAACAACTCATAGCATTGTTGTCAAGAAAAAAAATCAAAAGCAAGAGAAAGGACTTCAATAAACATTTGAGGAAAGGCAGGTAAGAATGTATGTATCTTAATAGATGCATATATGGACAAGTATGCAATCCTTTTAAATTACTCTTAGGCTAGAATGTCATGAATGTATAATGATTTAAAAAAATACCATAGTTTTCCTCAACTCCTTAAGAATTTCTTTACCTGTTTGCAGTCTATTGTAGTACATATAATTGATTCTTAAAAAAATTAATTTCTGCTGCCATGTCTCAGATTTCAAATACTTCAGGACACAGGCTATTTAATTTTGCAAGTCCGTCCATGCTTTTTGTAATGTACTCTCAAAGCTGGGCCCCTGACATGTATTGCAATCAAAGTTAAAGATTAGTCAGAATAATAGCAAGCATGCTAACACAGTGATGCTAGCAATGCTGTAAAATCTGTGGTTAAAGTTCTAATTATGGCAAGCATTATTCAAATGAACTACGAATCCTGAGATCGTCCTTACTGGCAATACCTTTTTACTAGTGCCCTTAAAAAGCTACTTTTTTGAGACACACTATCACTGTTGGGATATGATTCTGCTCTGGCACAGTGTAATTTCAATTTTAACATGCTTTTCCTTCTTTTCTCATAGCACTTACCAAACCATGGAAGCACCTCATTAAAAATTAAATAGTGTGTATGGAAGAGAGACATGAAGCACTAGAAAGGGAAAAGAAAGAATTAGAGTTTGGGCTGGGTCTGTACTATGAGTTAGAGACTCATCCACTTTTTCTTTTTTTTATTACAACTTGTTTGGTAAAGTTGGGGTGAGTTTCCGGTGCTTTTCATGAGCACCATCTCTGACCCTAGTTTCCTTTGACATGTCTACTCAAATTAAGAATTTCTTCTATGTAGGGACAGCCTGATATGGCCTTTGGACCATTCCTGGTCACTTTGATGCCACTGCTTAAATAGAATTCTAGGACCCATAGCAAAACAAATGCTGACAAATAACAGCATTGCTATCAGGACATGTCATAGAATCATGTAATAGGATCAAAGAGTGATTTGGGTTGGAAGGGGCCTTAAAGATCATCCAGTTCCAGCTCCTCTGACATGTGCAGCGACACCTTCCACTAGACCACATTGATCAAAACCCCATCCCATGTCAACCTTGTATTTTTAAGGTCTCATACAAGGAATAGGTTCCAAAAGCTGTCTGATCAAGGGAATATAGCTCTGTGTCATTTTTCACTTCCCAGCAACTTGTTACTGGTGTGGGGTTTTGGGACATACCCATGGTTGGCTTGACTCAGGCTGTTTTTAACTGTGGTAAAACCTGCTTTCTAGGGACCAGGCAAGTATCAGGTAGCCAGTTTGTCCCTTAGCCCAGATAAAACCAACCTGGGTCATTGCTCCATAACATACAGTATCCTTTTCTCTTCCCAGTAGTTATTTGGGCCAGTGGGAACTGTAAATTTAAATAATTTTCCCAGGGGGAACTGATATGTAAAAGAAACCAAACCAAACCGCAAAGCAAATAAGGAAGACGACCATTAAAATAATGTGTAAAGAGAACCTCACACAGATGCAAGGCTGAAGAGGAAGGTGTTGGTTGGGGGCTGCTGATGTTGGCTCTGAGGGAGCCAGGACAGGCTTTACTGGGGGCTGCCCTGCTCCATGCTCAGGAGCTGCCTCTGAGCCCTGACCCCACCTGACTACTGTGTCCCCAGCATATTGTTCTCTCCACTGACCACAAATGCTACGATCAGCATTAGCAAGACATTTGTTTTATAAGTGGTAACATTATACTAACAGCTGCTGATGTAACAGGAAGGTAGCTGCAAACAGCATGAAGGGACCTCCATAAACCCAGCAGGAATGTGCCAAGGAATGTCCTGGGCCTCCTTTTCCCAATCTCTGGGATACTCCTTTAGCACCCGTGGCCCTTCTTACAGGCTTTGGGGTGCACACAGTGTTTTCATTCACATATTTTGATGCAGGAGGAGAGGAGACCCCCCCCTATAAACAGAACAACCCCAGCCACAGCAGTTTCCTGCACAAGGATGTGTTTAGGACCAAAATGTTATATAGGAAAAGGAAAAAATGTCAAAATTGCAAACAAAAGCCATTTTCCTGTTGATTCTGTTTCTGCACAAATCATTATCGTAAAGTCCTTGCTGCTTATTTTCTACTTATTTCTACATGAATAAAGGATACTCTGTACACATTCTCGGGAGTATTTTAGACAAAGTCAACTCAATAATATTTAATGCAGTGGATTTCTAAGACTGCCTCATTAGAAAGAGCAATAGTAGTTTTATATTAAAATTTAATTTACTTCTGTTCAAGTTACTCAGGGTAAACACAGTCTCAGATTTTTCTCTTGAGGCACAACAGAAATTAAATCATTACTGAGCAAATTTGGTGCGATCCAACTTGATGCCTTCCCCTTATTGCAGCCTGCAGTTTGAGTTGATATTAAACAATCAGGTGTTTTTCAATGCTCAGCACCACCTCTTTTTTTCTTTCTTTACAATGCAAAGCTCATTTCCAGCCTTATTTTAAGATGACAAAGATGAAAACAGAACATAAAGAAAACTGAGAGGATTATTATAATTGTTGAAAACAGTATGGAGTTTTCTTATTAATTAGATAGTGATTAAAGACAAGAGTAACAGGGAAGAGAAGCATTTTCAGTTAGGATGTGGTGATCCTCAGTTTCCTAGACATGGAAGTCATATGCCATTTCAGCCAAGCTATCTTATCCCTCTACACTTGCAGAGCCTGCTCTTGAAAGCCACTGGTCTTCTCTAGGTCCCGTGCAGCCAGATGTGTCTGCTGCCCTCCTATCTTTGAAAGACCACAAGACATGAATCAAGGAAATAAATTCTCATCTTTGGTTTTCATTCAGAGAAGAAGGAAAAGTACATTTGTTTATCGAATTTGTCTTCAAGTGTGTAGTGTGGCATTCGAAGTCCTTAAGGAAAGTTATTATAACCAAGACAGAGAAAAAAAAAGTAACTGTATAAAAAGGTTATGTCACATACTCTATGTGGGCACCTACATCTCACTCAGATGTTTGCCAGTATCCAAGTTAGATACGATTTAAAAGCCAAATGCTCATTCACATCTTCCTTTACAAATTGAAAACAACATCTCATTTTATAGTGCTAAGGCACATTCAACTTCATGAACTGTTTTAACTATTCTAAATAGAGCTAGGTGTGGTTTAGATTTTGATATTCATATTGACTTGAGAAGTATTTCATTCTCTACCATGCTGCTGCTATCTCATAACTGTTTAAATGTGTAAAGTCCTGTATTTCCAAAGCACATCAGGTCATCGCCTTTGCAAATCGCATCACCAAGTCCTATCTATGGTAGTAAGCTTCAGTTATCTCCTGTAATAGGTTGCAAGTGGTATATAAAAGCAACAACTAAACACTGAAGTGTAACAGTTTGAGCTCACAACAGGCCTTCATTCACACTGGCCAGGCTTTCAGCGCCGGAACATTGCCACTGCTGTGGCCAGAGGAGTGGTGCAGGCAAATGGCCCTCCACTGTTTACAGTGTGGTCTTGGGGTCCAGAAAGCTTCATTTCCTCCTTAGGCCAAGACAGTGGCTCTCAGTGACCCTTCTTACAGGGTTGTCACTCTCCTCAAGCAGCCATAGGAGCAGCATGTCAAAACACCAATGCAAGCAAAGACTCAAACCCCGGTTACAGGGAGGTCACACACTGCAAAGCAAGCCAGGGTACAAAGAGTAGCAGTGGTGCTCCTCACTACCTGAGGACAGAGAGATCCCTTTGCTCAGGGTACCTTTCTCTTGCCTGCTCCTCAGGCCTCTGTCCCTCTTCTGTCTCAAGTGGAATTTTCCATTCTGTCGCCCTCCTTAGTTCTTTTCCCCCAGGGTCCCTTTCACTCCCTACTCTCTAGCATCTTCACTGTATGAGAAACTCCTGCTCAACTCAGAAGGAGGTACTGGTGAGTCTTTTCTGCCTTCCTCTGTAGACAAGGCATCCATGATTTTCTCTTGAGTCTGGGCTTCAGAACTGCAAGCTGAGTAAAATACCACAGCTTTATTTCATTCATTCTCTGTGTATTTCTCTTCCCCCCCAAGTACCATTTCATGACCCTCTATTCATCCCTTCTGCACCTTAATGCCTAGAGCCAGGATAACAGTGCAAAGATGGCTTGCTCAGCATGGTCATGTTAAAGCTTTATTCTTTCTGCATCTTGCAACTTCACTGCTAATGCATTCCCTAATGTGGTGGGCTGACCTTAGCTGAATGCCAAGTGCTTACCAAGCCACTCTACCACTGCCCTCCTCAACAGGACAGGGGGATAAGATCCTAATGCATCACACAGCTTTCTCTCACGTAACAAACGCACAATTCCTGCCACCAAAATTAAAAAAAAAAAAAAAATTTAAAAAAATCACTCCACAAAAGTGGGCAATTTACACACAATCCACCCCTTGTCCTTTTATAATTGAAATTCCCCATGATCATTCCATTCTCTAACACTGTTCATGTTTTGTTCATTATCCCTCTCAGTTACTAACTTTATCTCAAATTCTTCATGTCCCTGTTCACTCCCGAAAACTACTGTGGTGGGTTGACCTGGCTGAATGCCAGGTGCCAGCAAAAGCCACTCTATCACCCCCCTCTTCAACTGAACAGGGGAGAGAAAATAATGGAAAGCCTGTGGGTTAAGATAAGGACACAGAGATCACTTGCCAATTACCGTCACAGGCAAAATGGGCTCAATTTGAGAAAATTAGTTAAATTTATTGCCAATCAGATCGGAGCACGATTATGAGAAATAAAAATAAACCTTAAAAACCTTTCCCAAAACTCTCCATTCTTTCCAGGCTTAACTTTACTCCCAAATTCTCTACCCCCCCTGACCCCCATCCTGATCAGCACAGGGGGACAAGCAATGGAGGTTGCAGTCATTGCGACACGCTTTTTCTCTGCCGCTCCTTCCTCTTCACTCTCTTCCCCTGCTCCAGTGCAGGGTCCCTCCCACAGAAAAGAGTCCTCCGTGAGCTTCTCCAATTACAAATGCATTATAGGTCTTCATGAAGCCTTTGATTCTAAAGACCTAATAGTTTTAAAGTTTTTTTTTATTTTTGCTTTGATTTATAATCCTGCATCCCAGGGAAGTTGTGAATGCTCCATCGCTGGCAGTGTTCAAGGCCAGGTTGGACATAGCCTTGGGTGGCATGGTTTAGTGTGAGGTGTCCCTGCCCATGGCAGGGGGTTGGAACTAGATGTTCTTAAGGTCCTTTCCAACCCTAACTATTCTATGATTCTATGATTCTATGAGTCCTTCCCATGGGCTGCAGTTCTTCAGCTGCTTCACAGTGTGGGTCCCCTATGGAGTCACAAGTCCTGCCAATAAACCTGATCCAGCATGGGCTCCTCTCTCCACAGGTCCTGCCAGGAGCCTGATCCAACGCAGGCTTCCCATGGGGTCACAGCTTCCATCAGGCATACACCTGCTCTGTCACAGGGTCCTCAACGGGCTACAGGTGGATATTTGCTCCACCATGCACCTACATGGGGTGCAGAGTGACAGCCTGCCTCACTATGGTCTCCAGCAGAACCTCTTCCAGAGACTGGAGGACCTCCTCCCCCCTTCTTCACTGATCTTGATGTCCGCAGTGCTGTTTCTCTCATGTATTCTCACTCCTCTTTCCAATTGCTCCTTTGCAGAAAATTTTCTCCTTCTTAAATATGTTAGAGGCAGCACCACTTTCACTGTCTCAGTAGGTTCATCTCAGAGCTGGCTGGCATCAGCGCCATCAGACATGGGAAGCTTCCAGTAGCTTCTCACAGAAGCCACACCTCCAGTGCTCCTCCACCTCCCCGAATTTACCCTGTACTCTCTGAGGTACCATATGGCTTCCTTAAAAAATGCCTCCTTTAAATTACCTCAGCTTTTCCCTCCAAAGCATATCCACTGACCCTATACAAATGCAACTCCATTAAAGCTCACAGATGGCTCGCGGGCCAGAAGTGGGGGAAAATACCACACACCCTCACCTAGCAGTGGATGGACTGTGTGAGCCACCAGTGGTTTGAGATGTGTTGCACGAGGAGAGTGAGGAACCCTTAGCTGCTTCCCCCAACACACACAGGATATAGGGACACCCAGTCACGCTCACTGACAAATGGGGTGCACGCAGCCTCCTTCAGGGACACCCAACCATCCTCACTGACAAACGAGGCACACACAGCCTCCCTCAGGGACACCCAAGAGTCCTCACTCCCCCCATGTGACATGGTAGCTCAGCGCTGCAAAGAGCCTCCTTCCAGCAGTCCACCAGTTTCCTGCCCAGTACCTGCACCCACCTGATATGCTCTGAAGCGCTGGTCCTGAGCACAGTGAAGGCCCTTCCAGCATCTCTCAGCTCTCCCGCAGCACCATGCAACATAAACACGAAAGCCCTCAATGTCTCCAGTGAAGCTACCTGTAGGCATCCCAGCTGCCTTTCCTGTTGTAGCCATGTGGGAGCCATCATTGCAAGCACCCAAAGGGCAATTTGCACAGGTGCAGCCAAGTCTGATTTCTTGAGCAAATCCACTGACCCTTCCATGGAGCTGAACTCTAAACAAAATATTTTAGACCGTTTCTATGCAAAAGTATTGTCTGTGAAGACCAGTAGTCGTACACTGCTGCCCACATTAATATTGCCTGTAGTGCAAGTGATGAAGTTACCAATATTTGCATTGGCTTCTCTGGTGTTTTTGGAAACCTAGCTTACAAAAAAGCCTCACATCTCTGCCCTTTCTGTGCAATAATAGGAACAAAATGTGGGGAGAAAAAGGATTTTTGCTCTCTTTTTCCTGAATTTCCCTTTTTTATTTCTGCTTCTCACACCTACATCCATCCTTTCCCTGAAGTTGGATTTATAGCTTTCAGTCCTTTGAAATTCCTGGAGAAAGACCTGGCCAGTCTGACTACCATAATATTCCCCTAGAGTGAGAAATCTGAGCCCTCTGAAATATCCAATGTCCTGAAATAAGGTTATAAATCATGAGATGATAAAATAAATACAAGAAATTGCTATTTAAGTTCACCTACTGGCTTGGAAACCTTTTTAACAAGCATGCTTTTAATCTTTTTGTTGCAAGGGCCACATCAGTCGAGACAGGTCCTCTGCCATGCGAGCAGCTACGCATGTGTGATGAGCCAGTTGTAACACAACACGTGTCATTTTACTTTTTCCACAGGACAGATCTAATTCATATTGTGAATCTCTATCTTGAGGGGTCTCAGATTTCAGCCAAAAGGATATTCTAACAGCAGTGTTTAGCAGCGGGACCACGTTAGGCTAAGGGAAATAGCAGAGAAAATGCATTCCTTAAAATACATGTCACTAGAGTGATATGTGTCACTGTTACCCAGGGAAAACACATCTGGTTTTGTGCAAGAGGGCATTTGCTTTCCTTTGGAATGCCTGTTTAATGATGAGTCCAGAGCTCAACAGGGAGGTAAGGCCTCCAGGACTAGCTCTGTGAGCTCAGTTCTGGGGCAGCTGATTCCGGTACTAACATTTTCTCTGCTTTCTTGGGGAAAACTCTCACTAGGAGCTGGATCAGTGAAAGGAAAGTGCCTGGACTCTGGGATCCCCACATATGCTTGCAGACAGGTGCTTAACTTTGGTAGGATGCCAGAGCACCCAATTCCTACTCCTGTATATTTTTCCTCTTTCCCTTTGTGGTAAATCACTATCTATGTGACAGGTATCTGCAGAAGGAGATGCAGTTTTTCATAGCTTGCCAGCCATCAGTCTCCTGAGCATTACTCATTGTGTCATGGCTTAAACACAGCTAGCAACCAAGTACTGTGCAGCCAGTTGCTAGCCCTCACCTTCACCCTCCCTGGGTTGGATGAGAAGGAGAATCAAAAGAATGTAAAACCCACATGTTGAGGTAAGAACAGCTTAATAACTAAAGTATGGTAAGTTATGGTAACTACTGATAATACTACTGCTACTAATAAGGGAAATAACAAGGAGATGCAAAACTAAAATGGGAAAGAAAAAAAATAAACAAGTGATGCACAGTACAATTGCTCACCACTGATACCCAGCCTGACCATGTCTAGCTGCATTTTCATATTCTGCATTCAAAAAAGCAGTGCTGTAAATTCAAAAGAACTTTTTTATATATTCACATAGGCAAAGAAAAAAATAAATTGTAGAAGTTAGGATCAATATCGTTGAAGTTGTCGAACTTTTTAATTCATGCTGTATGCATTAGCTCTTGCACATATTTTTTGCTGCAGCCTGAAGATAAAAGTTTCTGTTACCATATATGTGCTTTACTTTTTAAATACTTTTAATGGCTTAGACTTTCTAAGCTAAATATCTTCATTTAAGGCTCTTTGTTGAGATAATTAAGTGTCTCATAACTGTTGATCACTTATTGTTTTAAAGTAAACATGAATGCCCTATCTAAAAAAGAGCTGAAAACGTTTCTGATGTTTCAGATGTATCCCTAAGCTTCAGTATGTACTTTTGGGTATGCCAAGATGAAAAGCTGCTTATGACAGTGCAGATTCTTCAATACAAAAAATGTAATGAATTGAATTAGAACATTCAGCTGTGGGTTTTATTTAATCAGCTGCCTCTTCTGCTAAGGAGAAGTAGAAATTTCTAGCTAGTCCTAATGTCTGAGGTAAGGAATGTAAATTCATTTTGTTGGCATCTAATGTTGTGGTTTATCTGTTGTATCGCTGTGATTGATATTGACTGTATAGTTCAGTAATTGCTGGCAAATTATGTATCATTAGTAAATTATATGTATATCAGTAAAAGACTTTGATTCTCATTTGGTTTAAACCACATGGCAGACCAAAATCTGGACATCACAGTGTCTCCCTCTAAAGGAACTGCTATGTCATTTTTTTAATTGCTTTTCTGTACCTTATCCTGCCCCACTCACTGTGTTTTATTAAACTCATGCCCAAAATGCAAGTGAATATAAAATAAAAGTTTCAGTTTAAAGGTATCTTTCATGCTGCAGTTTATGCAGTGAATCAACAGACATTGAAGGTATCTTTCCTTTGCCAATGAGAGAAGCAGTTGCTCTCCTGTTGCTTGAGTTAATAAACACTGAGTACAGGGGAGAGGATGACAAGATTTGAGATGAAACATAACAGCTAGCTATGAGTGGAAACTGCAGGGCATTCAGGATGATAAAAGTCCTTACAGTTTTTGAATTAGCATCTATAACTGATTGGATAACTACAGAGGGAGAAAGAAAGAGGTATCCATATGTAGTAATTATATAAATAAATGTTCTCACCTTAATCTCCTACAAGCTTCATAACTGTGTTGTGTATTTTAGAAGTTATAAATAGTTAATATTTATCATTATAATCTAATTTGAATTACTTGTAATTTTAAGAAGACTAGCTAACAACTGGTGTCTTTGGGGATCATGATCCTTTTAAGGATCAAGATGGTAGCATGTGGAGCCCTGTGCTCCAATGTATTTTTCCAGCATCTGGAAGGTGCATATCTTTGTATCTGTGAGAAGGCTTTTTTAAAAACTTCGAACAAAGAATAGGCATGGAATAATAAGCACCAACTGGAAATTGGTATGAGAAAAGTAGTACGGAAAATATTTCATCTTCACAAATCATGATAGATAGTGTAAAAAAGCACTTTTTAAAATAAGACTGCTGGATTGAAAGGTGCATTTTTGCTTAGAGCAAAATTTATCCAGTCTGAAAAGAATAATTTGAGTCACTGGAATGTGTTTCTTCTCATCACTGTATACCTATAGATGGAGTAGAACTGGATGAGCAACAGTATCAAAATCAGGGATGAAAATGGATACATTTCCCTTATCAGTAAACAACTAACAGGACAAACAAGAAAAAATAGCCCTACTCCCATGCTTTGGACTGGAGTCTGACTGAGAGAGTTATGAAATGCTTGCTGCTAAGAGTTGCTTCTGGAGATTGCCTCTGTAGTAGACACTGCAGTTACTTGATTACTGGATGGCAATTCCAGGCACACATCTCCAGCAAGGACTTCTTTTATTTGGGTAGCCTATGGTATGTTGTAACATGAATAACAATCTTTTATGGTAATATGAATAACAGGCTTCCTAAGTGTTTTGTGCTTTCTTAATACACTAAGGCAATATTGAGGGTCACAGGCAGTAGCTTGCCTGCAGCTTTCAATTCTATACCTTTTTGTGGTTTGAAAAATCTGTGGTTTTTTTTCTTGGCTTTTCTTGGCTTGTTTATTTATTTAATGATGGAAAACATCAAGGCTATCTGGGCTGTTCAGGAAAACTTAAAAATAAGAGGGGTATATTCTGCGTACTGAAATTTGCTGTGGCATTGAACTGAATAGATGAAAGATGATTTTTGTAGCAATTTATTGTACGACCTTGCCATCTCCATTTTGGCAGGTTGTCAGAAGTGGTTAGACAATGTTACAAGCCCAAATTCAATTACAGAATGAAAGATGTAAGAAAACAATTCTCTTTCCTTGGCCAATGCAGTTGACTTCTGGCCAAACATTCTTCCTTTCACCTTTACTATAGTATCACAACACTTCTCTTGATCATCATCGTAACATTGCTTTTATCAGAAATCACTTCTCTTTTGTATTTTTCTGAGGGTGTGTCACTAACTGTGCAACAAGTTTGTCATTTGGAGAATCTTCAAAGTTACTGTTCTGCTGTATCTGAGACAGCAGATGCAAGCTCTTTTGGGCTCCTGAATAAAAGCTAAAGAGCTTGAAATATTATTTAAGCTTCAGTTAAAAACCATGTTTAAAAATAAATCCTAATGAATCAAACCTTTTTGGGGCCATGGTGGTCAAATTATTAATTTTTTTTTTTTATTTTTTTTTTTAATATGTAGATATTTGCCCAATTAAATCCAGGCTTAATTATATGCTGGCATATATTTTACTGTTTGGTACGTATTAATGGTCTACATTTTATAAAGGATTTGGGTTCAATTAAGTACAAAATACTTGACATATGAAAATGCCCCTAAGATTCCTGAGCTTATTTAGATTTTACTGTTGGCAGCCTGCCTTATAATGACTGCCAAAAGAAAATCTTAGGATCTTACAAAATTGAGCAGCTGTCTTCAGAAAGTTCAGCACATTTTATCCTTAGAAAAGCTAATAAGGTTACAAAGTAATAAAAAGAATAATATTGAATTATCTGGCCTCCTTTTGTTAATCTGACTGAATTTATGCTAATGGCTAAAACTCATCTTTCCTTACATAATGTGCTCTAATGCAGCTATACTTTTAATTTCACTTTCAGTTACTATGATTGTGAAATATGTTGGTATATTAAAATGGATGTACTGGAAAATACTTAATCAATTAATTTTATTTTCTTCCCCCAGAAGAGAAGTACATTTTACTAAGGCATGTATTATATGATATTTGTTATTTGTTGATATTTAACTTGGCTGGATATTCTCTGTGCAGTGATAGATCAACAGCTTCAAAGATTTCTCTTTGCTAGTACATTTGTGTCACTAAATGTTCATATGTGCTTACTGATTTATTGGAGATCAATGGTTAGTATTAATTTCATCAAGCTCATTTTTTATGAAGGTATGTCCTGTGAAAATATGTGTATGTTAGCAGAAAAACTTCACACTTTTAGAGTGATTAGGGTGATTTCTCTTGCAATGATATTGAACTGCTTTACAAAAATGAATTAGACTTTGCAAAACCTTTGTAGAACAGCTGTGCATTATTATACTTATCTTCAAAGTGAATACTCTGAAGAACAAGGATTGTAAGTGGTTTAAGTTCAGACAGGGTATCAATACAAATGACGGTCAAATCTTCACCCTAGCTTAATTAGTATATCAATCAATCACAGTCCTTAAGTTCTCTTTAATAGTTTGAAATACAATTCTGGTCTGAAAAGTGACTCCATAAAAACAAGTACCATATTTATTAATAATTGCTTCTATGAGTATTCCTGAAAAAATTTTGCTGTATGAAGAATTCATTTGCTGGCATTTCAAATAACTTGTACAAAGCTGCCTCTAAAATGAAAGAAGCAAAGTGACCTTCCTTCACAATTAGTACCATGATTATCAATGCTTCTTGTAAAGAGGACCACCTAAATGGGATGCCATGTAATTCAGTCCAGGCACTTACTGTTGGGCAGAGCTTTCAAGCTATTTTGCTAGGTCAGCTGAAACTTACTATATCAAATTCAAGAGACAATAAAATATAATAACCAAAATCTGTAAAAAAAAAAGTGTGTCCTATTACAGCCAAAGATTAACTGCAGCTGTTATTAAAGCAAATAGCCAATGTGCCCTTCACAGGAGCTCATCTGTCATACTCCTTAAAATCTAATCATTGCTCTGGTCCTCACAAATCCAGTCCATTAGCCAGAGGAAATTTATCTGGGCTCACTGCTGGATCTTTCTGAAGAGATGGGCTAGTTTGATCCCTGTGAGACTCAAGGAGGAGACTTCAGAAAGGAGGAGGTGTACCAGCTGCTCTGTTTTTATTGCTACAGGAGAGGAAAAATGAGCACTTTATTTTAGACCACCTATTTATTAATTCTGTGTTACACAGGTATGTTATGAATAGGTTTTGGTTTATAGGTCAGCCTGTCTTCCTTTGCAGCAATACAGAATGCAAGACCTAAAACTGCTCTATTGAGGTAGAGAAATTTAAAAGAAAAACATTATTCCATGAACCAGGAGTTGTAAGGGTGTTTTTGAAATCTATTTTTTAAAAAATCCTATTAATTACAAAAAAATGCATGCAAAAAATCACTTAAAAAAAAAAAAAAAATTGCACTTACGGATCTCTTTTTTTAAAAAAACACAAAATCTCTATTCCAGACAGAATTTTTACCACAAAACATAATAATGCTAGAGACCCTGTGAAATGGATTTCCTCTGAGTCATTATCAATATTATGTCAGTATGTGAAGCTGCAAGCTCAAATCTGGAAGGGGATAATTAGTTCCTTATTATTATGTAATTTCTTACCAGTGATTATCCATGCTTCCCTTTAACATTTTTCCTTGTTTTGATTGGCAATGGAAATATGATAGCAGATGAATATTATTTTATTTACATAAATACACTGAATGAATACAGTCCTTGAGTTTATTCAGGCATGCCAGGAAACCTCTCAATTTTTCTTATACAGAATAATGGCTTTTGCTTGTCATTCGCATTTCATATTCTTTTCTTGCTCACATCTGCCTATGATTAAGCTTTGCAAATACAGCAGCATCTGTACTCAGTAAAAGATCAATTAAATCTTTTTTTCTAAAGTACTTGTAAACAATTTAAGATCATTGTAAACACTGTTCTGCATATATGTGAAAAAAGCTTCGCAGTACTGTGGATCAGCCCTCAAGAAATAGGATACACGTTTCTGCATTAAGTAATATGCCACCATTGCCCTATGTATAGACACTTCATAGATAAGCAGTTCTGGTTAAACATGGTTGAATGAAAAAAAAAAAAAAAAAAAAACATGAGTTGCAACATAGGAAATTCTAATTACATATATAATGAAATACTGAAGAGAGAATATGAAGGTGGTCAAACATGGAGCAGGGATCAACAAAGTTTGTGGAGTGTCTGTACTTGAAGTTTTTGAGAGCTGATTGGGCACAGCCCTGAGCAGCCTGCTGTAGTTGGCTCAGATTTCAGCCAGGGATTGGGCTAAAAGGTCTCCAGAGGTCCCTTCTGACCTCATAGCTCTGTGATTCTGTTATTCTATTTGCATATGCGAACATACTTATTGTTCTGAGTTTAGGGAACCTGTGTCCTTGGGACACTTTTTATTCTCTTAAAACAAACCAACCAACCAAACAAACAAAAAAAAAAAAGCCACCTGAGCTAGACAAGTCTCTTATGCTCAATTCTATGGGACTCTGTTCTGAAGATGAAGAAAACCACGTTACGGAGAAGCCAAAGGAGCTTAACCATGACTACTTGAAAGACACATTGCAATAGATATAAAGTCATCCACATGCCCTGAATAGCATGTGTTTTAATATAAAAGGAACAAGGAGGGAATTAGAGTAAAACTTGATAATGAAATTTTCCTCATGTTAGCAATAATGAATAACTTTATTCTTGTATATACTTGGAACAAGATGAGTCTACCTGATAGGTAAACCACTTGGTATGTTTTCAGAAGCTAACTTTGCTAATGAAAACATAATGCTAACAGAGGTGTTTACAAAATCCATGGTTTTATATTTAAACTTTAACTATGGGTCCTATATACTGTGCATTACTTGTCTACCTAGTGTCTTGCAAAATGGGCAAATTCAAAATTAAAATAGGAGGAGAGGGAAAGGCTTGCTTTAGTGCTTACTGAGGACAAGAACTGGAAGAGCGGCAGGTTGGTATTGATCACACCTGAAACATGATTTTCTAAACTTTAAGTAGGCCTCTGAGTAAGTATAAAAGACTTTGGGTCTAGCTTAGTAAACTGTTCTCAGATTATAAATTGCTGTCATCTTCTGATTTCAGTTTGTTTTTTTCATGGGTTATCTGAGCTAGACTTGAGCTAGAATTCTTTGTGAGAAATTGTCCTGATGGTGTCTCTGTTAACACCTGGAAAGAGCAGTTGAATTCAATAAGGAAATGTAACTGCAGTAACTTCTTACAAGTTTGAAAGGTCAAGAAAGTACAGTTGGCTTCCTGCTCCTCAGAATAAAAAAATGGCCAAGGAACAGTTCATTCTTCTGGTTGGCAGAGCAGAAACATTGGTTACTGCAGATGTACCAACTGTCATCGATATCCTCTGCTGTGATTTGTGTTTTTGCAAGGAGTCCCATGCTGATGAAACCTGAACAGTATCTCAAAATTTCTGTGCTCTTAAAAAAATAACTGGATGCAACTGTGTATGTATTTGTGTCTTCTTTCCACACCAAGGGGCTTAATTAACTTTTTTGGTGCTAATGTAAGGTTTCTGAGCAACTAAGTTTTAAACCTGTATGAAATAGATATGAACAATGGAAAAACAACAGCATACACAACGACACCACAGAACTGTGGCATTATTTATATGCAAATACTGTAATTTTTAAATTTCTCTGAGTTTCATTCTAAATATATCCAAATTTTTGAAATTTCATCTTTTTTTAAGTCATAAAGTATATTTCTTATGAGTTTACATAATGTCTCATTAGCTCCCTAAACTCTTGCATTTGCCTACTGTCCTCGTGTGGCAGAATCACAGGATGACTAAGCAATGTTTCAGAATGCCTGTTCCATTCAAGTACACACTTAAAGAAAGAGGGAAATCCAGACTAAATTCAGCCTTGCACTGGGACATAACTCCTTTGTGAACAGAGCACTCTGCTTCACAGAAGTAACAGTAAAAAAAAATTGGATGTTGGACAGTTCTGTGATGTTCATATAAATATATTAAAATATTTGTCACTTGTGAACTTTTACATCTGCTAAAATAGAAGCATGGTATAAGTAATGTTCAATGCATTCGGAAGTATGCCTTTATTCTTTGTCAGACTCATATCTCTTACATTCAACTCATTCTTTTCTCAAATTACAAACCAGCATGTATCAGATCACCCTCAGATAAAGATAAGAAACCATATCACACCACAGGATACAGAAGAAAAGTTTAACCTTTTAATGCATTGCATTTTTTTCATTCCTGAACAGAACAAGACTTTCCATTGCTTAAACATTGACTTTATTGACTCTGCATGAATAGCTTCTTTTAATGGCATTTCCCATGACCTGCAGCCTACATTTTCAAATATGAGAAGTGGTTTGGGGTTCTTTTGTTTCTGGAAGCCTAATTTTGATGTATCTGAGAAAGAGCCTGGTTTAAAAAAAACAAAACAAAAAACTGCTTGCCCCAGGACCAGACTGCGCAGGCGCCTCAAGCATCCACTGTCGTCCCTGCAGGAAAGGAGGCCGCTAACCCAGGAAGCTGGGAAATAGTAACAGAAAAGACCAACAAAAAAAGGAGGAAGAGGGCAGTTAAAAGCAAGGGGCTTCCTCCTAAATCTGTTGTCCTCACCCAGAACCACTTTGCTGTCCTGCAGGGGGCCGATGAGGAACCACGCTCCCACGGGGAACTACTGGCTGATGCACTGGTAAAGAAGATCACTACTGGTGCTGCC
>JAOEHY010017804.1:0-33748 GCA_025447955.1 Psilopsiagon aurifrons | reverse complement strand
GTTGGTTTTGGGAGGGTGGGAGGGATATTACAGGTTATTGCAGAAATGTGTCTTTTATCCTGTTTTATTTTTTTTTCTGTTTACTGGATACTGATGGAAATACTTTCAACCTAGTGAAAAATCTGTTCCTGTAGGTGCTATGTGATGAATGTGTGGCTGAAGAGGGGGATTTATTTTCCTCCTCCTAGGAATGGCAGGAGATCAGAGGAGAGAGAGTTTTTAATCATTTCCTACTAAAACAGGTACATGAAGAGGATTAATGAAGGTATACAAGGGTTTATACTTAATGGATTTAAGCCAAGGGAGTGCTTTGCAGTAACCAAAATTCTTGATGAACATGGAAGGAAAAAATTCTGGTTGAAAGGGAATAATTTGTTGTGAAAATGATTGAAGCCACCAAAGTAGCAAATGTTTCACACAAAAAAAAAGAACATCCTGATCTGCTGCTTAGCCAATATAATAACAGTCGTTATTGGTCACCACCAGTAAGGCAGATGTTTCCCTTTCTCCCATGTTAGGCATCAAGTTGAGCACAGGCTTTAAAGTTAATTGCTAATGTACCTTCAGCTGTGGTTTCTAGGTGTCCATGGAGGTTTCTCCATGAAGAACTACCAGGAAATTCCTGTTCCTCAAATTCTTTGTGCTGAAAACCATGACTTCTCTTTGAATATCTGAAACTCAAGGTGCCTTGCCAAGGTTGCTGATCAGTTCTGACAGAATTTCTCTGATGGGGGGTAGAAATCCAGGGGGTGATGTTGTGTAAAGTTCCACTGTCAGTAGGTAGAAAGCACTTAAAAAGGATATTCAAATGTATCATACCACACTGACAAATCTGAGTAGCATTTCCTCTTGGCAGACTTTTGTTTGTAAATATGTAAACTATATTATATATACAAAAAGATGTTGCTACTAGCACGGGTATACTGTGATGTGATGCAGAGAGTAGAAAGAGTGCCAGAACCATACTAATAAAATCTTGGGAAAAGTAAAAGAGGAAAAACAAGAAAGTTATGATTTCCTCAGTACCAACCTTTTCTCTCATTTACATTTTACTATTGACTCTTGTTTGTTAGCCCATTGAAGGCATTAAAAAATGTGACATACTGAATTTGTTGTAATGGGTGTGTTCTTAAATGTATTATACAACAAGAGAGAAAATTACAGTGTGAACATATGTATACTGAAAATGATTCATTCATTGCAGATCATGAGTAAGATGTTAATGTCAATAATGGTTGCCTTGATTGATTTTCTGCAAGATGTGGTAGGCATCTGATTGAAATGGCACTGTCATTTCTGGTAAGATAGCAAATCATCTTGCATGTCTGATGGGCACATGTCATGGATGAAGCCAAAGTAGGTGAGCATCCAGCTATTTTTGGTTAAAGTACCTGTAAACTAAATTAATCAGAGTTTTTCGCAATTACTTTTGACAGTAACGTGAATGGTAGACTACTGTTGGTTTTATTCCACTGTTTCAGAATAGCCAACTTTGTGTGGCTTGTGACTCATGTGCCCTTTGTTTTAACAGCACCAAAGAAACTTTCTTCTTCAGGCATCTTAAGTTCACTGAAATTCTGCCGACACTGGGCACTAATCAGATTTTGTATCTTTTCTTTGGATTCTAAACTTATTATTCAGTTGCATTAATTTTGCATTTATAGGTATCAAATTATTTCCACGGAATCTGAAACTGAGGGGATTAATATAAAGAAGTGTTCTATGAAGAGTCTGAATTTTAGGAAATGTTCAGTCCACCCAACTCCATCTAATACCATTGCTGCACAACTATTGAGCTCTCAAATATTCCAACCCATGTGCAGCAGCCTATGGTATGCTAGTAATGGGGCAACTAGCTGCTGGTTAGCACTGGAACATGGTTTTCCCCGTAGCTAAGAAAACCCAAAGACTGAATTATATCCAGCCACATGACTTTGCAGTAGTGGATGGCTGCTGCTATAGGCTAGGCAAGGGAGAAGGGTGTGAAAATGAATTCTGTGCCCTTCTTGGAGTGTGATGGAGCTTTTCCCTTTGATACCACCTTCATCTTTTATTCTAGCAGTATTAGGAGCAGCAAGCTTTCTTGCCTGCGAATCTTTCACTGAGCTGAGCTGGCTGGGTCAAAACTCCTCTGCCCTTCCTACTTGTGCTGCTGTCTGTGTAGGACAACAGGTGCGCATGCACCAGATGCAGGAGATAGGAGTTTGGAGCCCACCAGCTGTTTCACCAAATGTACATAGGCATTTTTATGGTGCAGTTTTGGAAATACAGAACTGATCTGAGGAAATGTAACAAAACTTGGTAGGGAAGAGTTATCTTTTTCTGTTGGTCATAGGGGATTGGAGAAGAGCGAGCATCACAGCAGTCGGTACAGAGGAGCTTTTGTGATAATGTTCTCCTTTCTGTTTACAGCCCGAGGACTGTTCTGGATGGCTGAACTTTACTCTTATTTACTCTTGCCAACAATTTTGGCAGTGAGATCTGGCTGTGTGTTGCATTGTGCAAACTCTTCAGACATTGAAGCCACCTGCTGAAAGGACAGTAGGACGGATGCCCTGCTGCTGGCTGCCGCAGGTGCTGGTCTGTGCTCACCAAGAGGTAGGAGCCTTTTCACAGGTAATTGCTCTCTGCTTTTATTCTGGTCAGACAATTGGCCATGGGAAATGAGATTGATCTTGCTCTGGTTTAGTCTTTATTCTCTCAGGTGGACTGACTCAGGTCAGGCAAAAGGCTGTGGGTGAGAGTGAACTTTCTGTGATGGGCATAACCAGGGACAACACTGTTCAGATGGTGAGTTAGGCAGGATTGTAGTGAGGGTGGGACATGGGGTGGCCCCTGAAGACCCTGTATGACTGCAGCAGGGATGTACTCTCGCAGGGCTGGCCGGAAGCCCCCTGTGAGGACAGGGGACTGGACCAGTGTTAGGGCTGCTTATATAGGTGACATCATTATGCATGAGAATGGGAACTTGCTTGAATGCACACAACTGGGCAAAGAGGGCACTTTTCTTTGTTCTATGTGCCTCCCATTACACTGCTGCTTTTGTTGAGAAAACATAAAGTTTTTAGTGCAGGTTTTCACTAGCTTTATTAATTGGAGCTCTATTTGCCACTGAGTTTTCTTCAGATCCGTACTTTCTGTCATCCCTTATCCTATTACAAATATGCAGGTGATTAGCTTCTTATGTAATAAGGCTGCTTATTAAACTATTTGTGAGGCTGACTTTTGAGAAAAATATCTGGCAAATCAAATGCTGGCAGTTGCATGGAACTACCTAGAGCAAGCATCCTGCTGGACTGAGCCTATTTCTTTCTTTCTACTAGGTAGAAGATAAATTTTGTGATCAATCTCTTTTCTTTTGAAAAGCTATGCAGACAGTTAAATCTTGTCATGTACCTCTGCACGTGGGCATGCCACAATGGGGAAAACTGTCATGTGGGCTGCACAGGTAAGGAGATGCCCATGCAGGGGTTTGGTGGGAGCACTGCCTCTTTTAAAAGGTTGTGTGGCCAGCTTTGCACAGAAGTCTGGATGCTACCAGTCCAATTTATTCTGACCTCATCTTTAAACATTGTAGCGCATGTTTAAGAGTGTTCTATCTAGGGTAGAAAAGTTTCAGGTTTGAGGCTAATCTCAGGTTTGAACTTGAAAATCTGCAACTAGAGCCTTCTGTTGGTTCCTAATCAATTTTTTTATTCAAGTGGAAAAGAAAACTCTTTTCTAATATACACATTACAAATGTTGTGATAATGTGAATCTGCATATTTCTGAATTCAAGTCCTTATAAACCAATACTTTGTATTGTTTCTGAAGACCTTATATTCTCTCATAGACTTTGTAATTACAGGCTATGCTTATATGCATTGGCATTGCTGCTATTGTGCTTTCTGCTTATTTAAATGAGAATTTAGCAGGGAAAA
Source organism: Psilopsiagon aurifrons (assembly GCA_025447955.1). Lineage (NCBI taxonomy): Eukaryota > Metazoa > Chordata > Aves > Psittaciformes > Psittacidae > Psilopsiagon > Psilopsiagon aurifrons. Next base: position 29,828 of record JAOEHY010017804.1, on the reverse strand, counting down.
AATAGGAATTTAGTGGCCATCACAGCCAGAAGATGCCCATATACTGACAGTGGAACTCAAAAGAAGCTGTTTCTATTTCTGCACTAAATTAGTGACTCCAGGTAGCAGCCAAGCCCCTAGCCAGTATCTCATTTGCTCCCCACAGCAGAACAGGAAAGAGAAGACTTGTGGGTCAAGATAAAGTCATTTTAATTGAAGCAAAGCTGCGCATGCAAGATAATCAAAGCAACGAATTTGTTCACTGCTTCCCATAAGCAGGCAGATATCCAAGCACTTGCTGGCAAGAAAAGCATCAGCATATGAAATAGCTGCCTGAGAAGACAAATACCATAACCACAGATGCTTCCCTCCACCTTCCTGAGCTTTTATTGCTGATCACAATGTCATATGGTATGGGTGTCCCTTTGGTCAGTTCAGGTCAGCTTTTCTGGTTGTGCTCCGACCCTTGCAAACCTCACTGAGGGGCAGAAAGAAGGGTAAAAAGCTGTAACAAACTCTCCTACCCCAAGAGCCCTTTATGCTGTGCAATCACTGCTCAGCAATTAGCCAAAACGCTAGTGTGTTATCAACACTGGTTTAGTCATAAATTCAAATCAAATCATCATATAGGCTGCTATGAAGAAAGTCAGATCCATCCCAAACAGAACCAGTACAATTAAGTGGTCTAATTGTGTATCTGTTTTACTATCTGTTCATTACCAGTGTACCTGGTACTTTGGCTATTCTGCACTTCCGTGATATTCAGAGATCTAACACTGGTTTTTGTTTGTCTCCTTGAAAATTACTTGTCTTTTTTTCTTGGGATCTGTCACTTAAATAACTTCTATGTTCTCCATGCCAGTTGCTGCTCATCTGATCAAACTGCACCTACTAAGAAAAGATAATTCCAGACAGATGGAGTGGTCTTGCCACAGAGGCTATGGGAGAGTGCCAACTAAACTGATTAAACTTGATGAAGTCACTGACAGATTTGCACAATTAACATACTGACGCTTATCTTTCTTGCTTCAATCTGTCAACATGACTAATTTGTTTCATTACTGTTAAATTCTCTTGACTTGACATTCTAGGCTGATTTTTGTACCATAATTCACCTGCCATACTACCCGTATTCTTTTTGAAACAGATCCTTTGAATCAAAGCTATTTAATAATATGCTGTGATCTTTTCATCCTTAGAAGAGGTTTTACACTCCTTCATATTGCAGCAGCAGAGAGCTTAGAACTATGCTAGCTAGTAACCTAAAGGTGTTTTAAGTTGTTCAAAGTGTTCATCTTTATAAATATGAATAATATTCTTCTGAGTGGTTTTAAGATTTTTTATCTGTCAGTTTTGAAACCATGCAAGTAATAGCACTATGAGGGCTGATCCTGCCTGTGGAGTCTTGGCTGGACACTTAGCTGCTGCAAAGATCCTTTGACCAGAGTATTGTGAACGCTGAATTATAAGCAAATCCTGTAGCAAATTTTTTTTCATATACAAGGTAAATCAGGGTCACTGTTGCTTGGAAGAGTTCTTTCATGCAAATTCTGAAATTATTCCTGTGCTTTGAGCGCAGCAAAGTCCAAAAGTTCAGTGACAGAAAGTACGTTGCTGGATACAGAAGTTTTATCACACAAGAAAGTATTTCCAGTTATTACTATTATACTATTAATAGTATAATATTACTATTACTATTATATAAGTATTACTAGTTGTGATGGTTTAGGGAATGGCCATGTTTAGGACTTAACAGTGATCATTCCTGTTCTGATGTTGTTGACTAATAAATGATGAGTATGTGTTGAATCAACTGCGGACTTGTCAGCCCTGTGATTTGTTTTGCTCGGATTGCATGATTGAAGGTCTTCTTCTGATAGAGTCTTTATAAGACTCCCACTGCGAGAGAGACACATTTCATTTGCAAAAGGCAACCTGATGTTCTCTAAAGGTGAGTCGGAAAATTCAAGGTGTTGATGTCAGCCTCCATATATCACAAAGGCTGTATATGCTGTGACCCTTACAGAACCACATACAGTGTGTCGCGAGCTCCTGGATCTGGAAAACTTTGGAAAGGCAGATACAATGCTGCTGATGATCTTTATGTGAGTATGGAGGAGTTGAGTTTGGCTTATCCATATTTACACAAATACCTTTAATTAGTACATTCCCTTTAATTAATACATGGATTGTTAATAAAAGACATTGATTAATAAGATGTTGATCAAGAAATGCTGGCTTGTTTGGGAAATACTGTCATATCACTGCTTGGTAACTCCTTGGGGAGGAGTGCAGCCTGTGATGATGTCTTAGCTGGAGTTCATTTTTAAATGAATTAGCTGAAGAGCTGTAAAGAAAAAGGCCAAGCCTTTGGGGAAATTATTGTTGCATTTTTGCTGTGTCTTTGTCACTCTGGTGAGCTGACTGTATGTCAGTTTATGCACGTTTTTTGGAAGATTGTGGGGTTTTTTATCTTGAAATTTATTCTTAATAATACTAGTTTCAATCATAGCTCCAAAATTTTGTCATAATTTTATATTAAAATGTTATATAAATTGATCAACAACCTTTTAAGAACTTTTCAAAAGGAGAATTGGTATGACTATCTTCACTTCCCCCCTCCGTGCAATATTACATTGGCAGAGCATGTGTTAAGACTGAAGCCTTGTTTTGATTCATTTCTCACAATTCACATCTTCATTTGATTTAAAAAATAAAAACGACAGAGGAAAAAAAAAGAGAAAAGCAAATAGTAACTTTGGATTTTTTTGCAATTTTTATAAAATAAGCAATTACTTTTGCCCTATGAAAAACAGTAAACTGATCAAATAATGTTTTAGAATCATAGCTGTCTGTATTTGATACAAAAAAGGCTGAATGTAATTTGAAATTAAATAATATATTTGTAATTTGAAGGCATTATATAGCCAATCTACAAGGTAAAATCAAGAAATCAGATTGACCATCATTAAAAAGTAAAACATTCAGAAATATTTCTAAACACACAAACACACATATTATCTATTAACACTTGCTCAAAATGAACAAAACTTGAATGAGACTGTGATAGCTTTGATGTTTTACAGTCTTCAAATTGAAGGATAAACAGATAGCATATAATCTGTTTTATTAGCTCAGTATCTGAGAGTCATCCTCATAGAATGCAGGCAGAACACAGCCGCTAACGGTATTAAAAGTTTCATTCATCAAAAGCCTTTTTGTGTCCTAATTTTAATGTTTCTCAGGAGGTGAATTATTTCTGCTGTATCATCTGTCTCTCTGTTCTGAATTAAAAGTTAAAAAACATCCTGATTTAGCAATATTATTATAGCTGTTATCCAAAACTGAAAAAACGTGCTCTTGATAATATTTACAAGCATGTAGGTGAATGAGACATTTGTATTTTGGGAGAGGCTTAGGCTAGGGTTCCTACATGCAGTCTTTTTTGTGGCTTTGTAATAGTCATTTCACTTGCAGTGTTTACCAGCTGTTTAAATAGAACTAGGCATAATAGTTCAATAAATATCATGGATCATGTCTTGAATCCTACAGAGCAGCTGTTCATGGTTATGTGAATAATTTACTGATTAATTAAAAATAGTCCCTTAAAATACTCATTCATATCGGTTTATTGTAAAGCCTAGAGTCTAATACCACATGGCACTGACTCAAGGATTACAGGATTTTCTAAAATGTTTGGATTGTTTTTCAAGCTAGTGCCTGTATTTAGGAAAAAGTGACCTAGGCTTCAATTCTAATCTTTCAAGAAGCCAAGATGCCTGATTATGTGACATGTTCTTAACTTTCTTCTCCAGCTGTGCCCTGCTAAAAATGTAGTAGCCCAAGAAAAACAAGCTGATGAATAACTTCTGGTACCTATACTGCTTTTATTTTATTTTATTTTATTTTATTTTATTTTATTTTATTTTATTTTATTTTATTTTGGTTTGTTTGGGTTTTTTAATTTTATTTTTAATTTTGATTTTCACTATTTTATTTTACTTTTTTTTAGTTATCTTATTTCATTATATTATTTTATTTTTAAATTTCATTTTCAATGTTAATTTTGGTTTTTTTTTTGTCAAATTAGAATTATTCTATTAGTATAAACATAAGGAATAGAACTCTCTGGATAACAATAATAGGAAAAAAAATCTATTTTAATCACTGTCAGTCTAAAGTTAGTGAACAGTGTACGTATTTTTTCTCAACCCTGAAGCAAATGCACATAGACTTTAATTTATTGATGGCAGTATTCTAAGATTTTTCTATAGCTAGGTAATTTCCTCAGATTCCCCCTGCCTTTCAGGGTGAATAGCTCAGCAAGAAAAAATTCTCTTCTTTAGGAAGGTTCAGTCAAAACCAGAAGTCAGTTCATGTGTTAGGGGTAAGTAGTTGTCATATTATTCTGGCAGTTAATGCTAAAACTTGGAGGCTTTTTCTGAGATGGGAGAAATTGGTTTGTATGGAGATTTGTTGAACTGAAAGAGATTTGCTCATGTCTATCATTGCATCATTATTTGATGCAAAGAAAATAATTGTGATGGGCCATTACCCACGAAGAATGCAAAATCCTGAGAAATCATCTGTGTATCTGTCTTTCCAATGGTCATTTGTAATCTCAGCTACATCAATATGTGGGAAATAGTATTAGTCTGTACTCTCATAAAAAAATTCCCAAAAGAAAAGCAAAATTAGGAAAGATGTCTGTAGTACTTTCAGTGCCACAAAATGGTACTGTCCCCTTCTTACTATGATGTTCACATCCAAAAACATGAGGGAATATGTTGTATTAGAAAGTGCATTTTGTTCATATTTGTTGTTGACGTCATGGTTTATAATAGAGCTAGTGCAAAAAATGGTTTGTTGCTTTCTGGGTTTTGGCTTTGAAAGCATGATTTTGAAATGAGATAAAAACCAGCTTCATTTGCTATTTGAAGTAGAAATGACAAGGTTATTTCCTCACTGAAACTCCCAGGTGCTCAGGTTTTCATGGGTTTTTCATTGCTGTGCCAATTGGTAATACCTCCAGTTAACTGATGTATAATGTAATAGCTGTTACAAGTAAACAAGGAAATTAGTAGATTTGATAAATTAGCAAATAACAAAATGATGGCAGTTGTGGACTATCTTTGAATCTGTATGCTTATCTTCTCCCAGTTTGCTTCCATTTATTCCTCACCAATACTTGTGACAAAACATGCCTAAAGGCCGTAGCAGCAGTCTGTAGAGAACTGCTTGGTATGCATGGTTAGTTTTCTAAAATCTAAGTCAGAAGCCTGCTTCATGTTCAGGTTCTTCTCCTGCCTTCTGACCCTGTTACATGCTATTTCTTTCTTTTTTTTTGTTTCCATGGGGCAGATATTTTGGAGCTGTTAATGTATCCAGGAAGAAAAAAAAGGCAGCATTCGCAATGTTTTATAAGCATTGGATCAGTTCTGTAGCAACTTATTTATTTGGGTCTTATGTGCAGCGTGAATTAAAAGCTTTGTGTTTTTTTTCCTGGCTGGAATTTTCAGTATATCAAACCTTTTTCTTCTCAAATTGAAATTAAAATTTTTACTTTTACCAGGTGAAAATATCAATTGTTTTTTTCTTACAGAAAAGCCAACAAACTCTGGTGTGCTGAATTTGAATCAAAATGCTTTAGTCACGATTCAATTTGGCCTTACTTTGCATAAAACTTCCTGGTACCTCATGTGCATTGCAGATGCCGCATGCTCACTCTCTATTGTTTTATTCTCTCACTTTCTCTGTTGCCATATTCTGTACCATTAGCTAGATTGAACTTCCACCCGAGTACTTTGGTTATATATTTATACACACACTCTGAAACTCAGTTTAAATGCATGGTATGTAAGAACTGTAAAAAATTGCAACTTCTGTGGAATTCCTGACTATTCCTATTGACTGCCAGTAAATACCATTTGTTTTAGATGACTTAAACAAATGACACCAACTTAATCAGAGATATATCCAAGACATGACATTCACATATCAGAGTAGATAGCTCACCATTATTCAAACACGAATACAGCATTTTTGACTCATTAGGAATTTGGAACAAATTGAAGTCAGAGGGAATTCTAAGCCCGAAAATTGTCTCTCTGTGAAGACACAGCAGAAATGGGAAAAGGTCTGAAAACTCAGTTTCTTTATTAGAGCCCAAGTTTTTCTAAGTTACTGATTTAGCATGATCTTCTACCAAATAATGGAATGCTAGTGTCATCACATGACTAATTTGTCACTGAAAAAGTTATTTCATGTGATTTTAATCCACAGCTTTCTCACTGGCTCTTTCAGGTAAGTCCAAAACAAGAGCTTCCTGCTAATCTGAAATTTAGTAATTGAATTTTTCATCTGCTACAGGAGATGGCAATATTTATATTGATTATACACTGAGTAAGATAAACACAGCAACTCTTGCAAAGCTGTCTTTAAATCAGTAGCACTTTCAGCAGTGAACAGAACTACATTATATTATGATGTGGTAATATAAGCAGTAAAATATAAAAAACAATGTAGCATACTTTATACTAAGGGAATAAACTTTAAATTTGAGATATGTACTTGAAAAAACATTGTACTAAGACCATTTCAAATATCTATTTCAGATTCTTGTCCTTCAGACTTGCTGGCTAATTCCAACACCCTACAGTGCTCACTGATTTTGGTACCAGTTCTTTTTTGATTTGGTGTGAAGTTTTCTGAATATTGTTGTAGTTGCAGGTTTTGCAAACAGACTTTTAAACTTCTTATGATGGTCTTAATGTCTCATCTATAACATACTAGTGGATATATATTAGTGGAATTTCTTAATGCATACTGATTATTATGGCTTAAAAAAGAAATTGCTTTTGTAAAGGAATTCTTGTGGAGAAGTGTTTTTTTTACTGACATACTGATGTGATATTCATGAAACCAGCTGAAAAGGCATTTGGGAGCTGAATATTTTAGTTCATGCTCAGGGAATTTAGATTTACAAGCTATTTATCTATTTTTAGCCAGACTGAAATGGGCTGGAAGTTCTGCACTTTAAATGTCCTCAGATGGTGTCCAGACAACACTTTAATGAGTTAATACTTTAATGACAAGCTGGGGAAATGGCTGTATAACAGTAAGAGGAAAATACATTAAATTCAAGTACAAAAATACAAAAATAAAAAGTGTTTTAAGAAGCTTGTGCAACTCTAAGACCAGAGGCTGTGTGGAGCTGCATGAGATAAATACAACACATGCGTGAAAGAATTTAAAAAAGCTACTGACTCTACTGGAAAAAGTTTTCAGAAGGCATTAAAGAAGGTTAGTTTTTTGGGATACAATTTTTACTTCCTAAAAAACGAGTAAGGTAAATAGCCCTCAGAAAGGAAAAGTGTGGAACACTCAGTGGCTACCACTGTGCAGCTTTGTCACTTTGATCACAGGGAGCAAGAGCCAGCACTTGAAGTAATCCACCACATTTTCAGGGGACCACATTTTCTGATGTGAAGCTCAATTGCCAATATTGGCAATATTTTCATTCTCCTAATGGATAGGGAGTAATGAATTCACCTCCTTCTCTGCAAGGAAGCTACCATCCTCTTGACCTCAGAATGATTCCTTGGCTTTGTATTTTAAAGGAGTTTAAAAGGACTCTAAAAGGACTCTGTGATTCTATGACTTCATTACTTGTTTAGCCTGATATATAATTCTTAAAATAAGGGATTAAATCATAGAATCACAGACTGGTCGGGGTTGGAACAGGTCTTAAGATCATCCAGCTCCAACTCCTCTGCCATGGGCAGTGGTGCTCCACACTAGAACATGTCTCCCAAGGGCGACCATGTCCAGCCTGGCCTTGAACACTGCCAGGAATGGGACAGCCACAGCTTCTCTGTGCAGCCTGTGCCAGTGCCTCACTACCCTCACAGGGAAGAATGCCTTCTGCATATCTAAACTGAACTTCTCCTGCTCAAGTTTAAACCCACTACCCTTTGTCCTGTTGCTGCAGCCCCTGAGGAAGAATCCCTGTCCTGGGTTCAGCAGTAGCACTAATTTTTCTCCTTCTTAGTAGCTGGTGCAGCGCTGTGGTTTAGACTTTCTGCCTGGGAACAGAGCTGATAACACTGAAGTTTATAGTTACGGCTTAGAACATATTGGTTTGATCAAGGACTTTCTGAGTCTTATGCTCTGCCAAGGAGGAGGGGAAGCCGGGAGGAAGCAGAGACAGGACACCTGACCCAAACTGACCAAAGAGGTATTCCATACCACAGCACATCATGCCCAGGATGGAGATGGAAAAAAATTGGGGCAGGAACCTGGAAGAATTCAGTTCATGGCTTGGTTGTCGGGGGGTGAGCGGTTGTATTCTCTTCCCTTGTTACTTCCCTTATCATTATTATTATTGGTGGTATCAGCAGTGGTTTGTGTTATACCTTGGTTACTGGACTGCTCTTATCCCCACACGTGAGAATTACATTCTTTCGATTCTTCTCCCCATTCCTCCCCCTCGGAGGGGGGAAAAAAGACAGGGGAGTGAGTGAGCGAACTGTGTGATTTATGGCTTAAACCATGACAGCCTCCAATCTCTTATAGACTGAGACATAGATTGTCCATCATGTGACTATTGGGTAGAAGTACCAGACAAATATTTATGTATGGTAAAAATTTATGTTATTGGCCTCAATCTGGAGAAACTTGTCCTTGGCAGAGAGTTTGCTATATGGGGCATGCTATGTATGGATTCTCTGAAGTATGATTCTTGAGCTGCCTTGAAGTCCTTTGGTTACTTGTTGTCATTTTAAAATGACAGAGGATTATGCTTGGGAAATTTAAGTAGGTAACACATTATTATTATTATTATTAATATTATTACTATTGTTATCATTTTTGTTGATAAATGCTTACATATCATCTATAAAGCATACAATTGCAAACAGAAAGCTATGCTGTGATGCAAACTGAATTAAGATAAACTACTGAAATATTGTTCTATTGAGTTAATTTTTTAGATGTGTACACAGTATCATAGAATCATAGAAAGTTTAGAGTTGTTAGGGACTTTAGAGATCATCTAATTCCAACCTGCCTGCCACTGACAGAGACACCTCATACTAGACCAGGTTGCTCAAGGCCCTATCCAACCTGCCCTATATATAAAGTTTAGTTATAATATAAATATAGAGTTTCACAATATGTAAGTAAGATGACTTGGAGTTGAGAGGTGTTAAAGTATTTTTTGAAGCTCTTCAAAATTTCTTGACATTTGGCTGTTATAGTGTCTCAGTTATAGAATGTTGCAAGGAGGGGAAGGGTTTGTAGTTTAGAACTAGTTTTCCTATTAGGAAGCTAATCAGTTTGAATGTTGTTTAATTCTTGCTGTGAAAACACAGCTTATTACAATAATACATGCGTGACTGATCAGGGGCATGTATTATTACAATTATTTAGTAGAAGTTTTAATTTGTGTAATATATCACTATGTGACTATTTTGCAGATATCTTAAAGGGATATAGGGCAGACAGGAAGTGAATAGTCTGTCTGCTGGCACCATTTTTAAAGAGAGATTACCATGCCTGGATGCACAGCCTGAACTAGGTGAACCCTAAGCAGACAGAAACTCGCAGTATAATGCTTGACTCCTTCTCACTTTATTTCAGTCAGATCCCAAAAAGGTCTCACTTAAATGACTTTAGAAATGCATCACAATGTGTGAAAGGCTGGGTGCAATGCAGGTGAAATGTGTCTATGCTGGAGATTGAAGGGTGATGATACGCATCCAGTATGGTGTACTGATCATCCAAGTGCCTGTCCTGAGCTGGCTGCTCATAAGGTATAGCTGTGTTTTCCTGGGATATTTGAGAGGGTTTCAAAGTGATTCTGATGTATCTGCCAATAGCTAAGTAGCACCTGGCTGAAGTCTATACAAGCCATGTGGAGCAGCTCTCTCTTCCTCTCTGTAGGTTGTTGAGACTGCAATTAAAGGTGGAAAGGTGGGTAAGAAAGGAGGAGGTAAATGAAAGGAAGGGGAAGATGGGAAGAGGAAGGTGAGGCTGAGAGACAGTGAGGTTAAAGGGAATACCTCCCCACCCCAAAGGAAAACAAAAGAAGCAAACAAAAAAAAAACCCAAAACCAAACCCAAAACAAACTCCACCCTGAACTTATCTCAAAGGGAACCCGATAAGAACAATTGTATTGTGATTGAACTATACAGTTGCAACTGCTATATTGTGCTTGTATTGTGATTTCAGTGTGTTGCTGTATCACTCTGCTAAATCAAAATCCTGTGTAACATCAAGTATCTGCAAATAAATACATTCAGTGTTAAAACCTCCTTGTGCAGAATATTTAACAGAACCTAGTCAGAGAGTATTGGACTTGAGCAGGTCTGGAAGTTGTTTGATGCACAAAGGCAGATAACTGCTGTTCAACATTTCTGTAACCACATATTCCTACAAATCTTTTTTGTCTGAGTATTGTCAGCTCATTGGTCGATTCCCACCATTTTCTCTCATACCCCTTAAATTACATTTATTTTTTCTTACTGCTAATCTAGATCAAATCCAAAATACTTTCTGTTTAATGAAAACCTTCTGAAATCTGATGCTGGTTAGGCTACAGCTTGATCCTTCTCTGAAATACACTAATCGCTAGTGAGTTGTTAAGATAAAGATTTAAACTTGCCAAGTCTGGCAAGTCTTTAGGAATTCCTGAAGTATTTTTTAAGTAAAGGAAAACATGTTTCTTTTAAAATCCATTAAATAGAGCAAATAAGTGTTCATTATTTATGGTACTCTTCCTGGTTTTATTCAGCATCTTGCTTTCCCTGGAGTCTTCCTATAGTTTTAGTTTTCATTCTGGACACAAATTATATAGCAATCAACTGCTGTGCAATCTAAAGTAGTCATAAAAAATTATTCATCTGCAATCATGCAGTTCAGTGACGTATATTAGCCAACTGAAACTCTCTGCTCTGTCTTCTTGCTATGAAAGGGTCTAGTTCTAGAGAAGATATATAGCTACCAACTCTTTTATTCCTCATTTCACTGAAAAAGGTACAGTGGCATGAAGAGGAAGAATCAGAAATGCATTTTTCACTTATTTCATTCTAGATAAGACCTTGGTAAAAGTGGAGAAGCACTATGGAGAGAGAGAAAGGAGACTACAAACTCTCACAGATGGTTATCAGAAATTGTGATGTGACTATGGCTGGTGTAATTTGATGGTGTAGCTTAGTTCCAGGTATGAATAACATACAGTTTGAAGTTTGCTTCTGAAATGTAATGTGAAAATTCATACATACATAATGAACTGATCTGTATTTATGTGAGAGTTAAATCTAAATTAAGTAATCTCTGTCCACTTCTGTTTTACTCTTTTTGCACAGTTAGATGCCATTGAAAATCCTGAGAATAAACCTTTGTCTTGCCTACAGGCTGTATCTCTGTATGGCTTATGCACTTGGCTTTATGATGGCCGTGGAAAGGCAGAGGAGTTGACTCTCCTCTTTCCCAGGTGTTGCAGTTGAGGGTCCTGTGTAAAAATGGGGCTTTCCAGCCCGTGATGATTTCTGTATCTTGCTAGTTGTCACTTATCATCCAGACTCTAATTCTAAGGTATGAGTGATTCAGGTCAGGCTTATGATACTGTAAAGTTTTGGTTTTGATGATGTGGGAAGAGAGAAGGGATCTTTCCTTTCTTTGTGGTTCAGAAAGCACTGAATCAATTTTAGCTTATGACAAAATCATGGAACTAATATTTATACAAGCTAGTCTGTTTTCAGAGAGATGGAAGCTGAAGGGTGTTTGATAGCTTCAGATAATGGGGCTACTCCACTGGAAATAATTGCTGTTCCACTGTAAGATGAAAGAGCAACTGCATTTAAAATGCTGGGTATTTGTTTGGAAAACAACATATGCTCTGTCATTTATATCTTATTTAAGCAACTGGTTATGCAAGACAATTTGCTGTTTGGCTCAGCTCATTTTAATGACAGCAAAAAGTAGTGTATGCTGAGGTTTTGATTAGCTGTGTTCTAAATGTGTTCTCAGAGTAAAGCTTTTTGTGCTGGGTACATTTACAGGACCTCAGGAATAGCTACTTTCTAAAGTTTCTTTCACTGTAGCTCACACAGAAAAGTGATGGTAAGCTTTGGTCACTGCTTTTGCTACCAGGCATAAGTTTGATAAGTGTCCTCTCACATTCTCACTACAAATACTGCCATGTCGATTCCACGGGAGGTTTTGTTGGAGCCTTGACACAAGCTTTCTGGACGAAAAATTAAGACATTTTTTTTAGCATGGAAGTAACAGTGGTGGCATTAGATTGCCTTATATAGCCTTGCCTGTGAACCAGAGCCCCTAGATTACACTAAAAACTTTCCTCATTTGGAATGAACTATTTATTCTGTCATCTTGAGCAATATCCGGGGAAATCTTGACAACATGCATGTTGTCATATCCATTCTTGCAAAGAAATCAATGGCAGCATAGGCTAAACTTTAATAGAATATTTCTCATCTGTTAGGCACATGAATTACATGTATTTTGAATCAGATCTTCTTTGTCTTCTCTTTTTAAGGAACTTAGTTTCCTTTTGTGGAATTCGTTGTAACACCTAATATGTTAATGAGCTGTCTTTTGTGTATTTCCTTCACAAGATGAATTGCAGTTATTGCCTGTGAACAATTTTGAATAGGGTAGTGCTGAACTGTAAAATCTTCTGTTCACCCCTGGTACCTTTATTATGACAATTGAAATTTCTAAGTTACTCCTGTAATACTAAATGAATAACATTAAAAGCTTAAAAGGGGCTGCTTCTAAATGGGAAGGGGTAATTGAAGCTCAGCAAGATCTCTCTAGCCCCAGCAAGAGTATTAATTGATGACATTCCTAATATTTCACATGTATGATGTGTGGATACCAATCTTGTCAGATCAGAAGAATTCAGGGCTCTTGGTCTCCTAAAAAGATGGAAAAAGCCCATGGAATTTGATTACTTCTTGGACATTTTCAAGTGGCAAAAGTGATAAACTCTAGGTCTTTTCATATGTTGTTTTTAACCTGGAGTAATTAATAGATAATCTTGTTATTGTGAGATTTTTACTAAACTTTATTTTACCAAGTTCTTGGAACTCTGTTTTTACTTGATCAATGGTAAGGAACAAATTCAGAAAGTGAGAAGTTCTTCAAAATGTGGTTGAATACTAATGATGTGCCTGAGCGGGTTTGTTCAAGTGAATGCAAGAATATGACAGTGTGGCAGCTTGAATTTGCATGATGATGGTTTTATAAAAAGGCAGGAAAAATCATAAGTATTTCTGAATAATTAGGAATGTGGACATAACTAAACATGTGAAGGACGTCATTTGACTTGCGTAATGCCTTCCTAATGTGGAACAAGTCATAATATATTCTTTGCTTGGTGAATGACTCAAACAGCATTACTTTCAAGACCCTCTGTGTCTTGCTTCACATGATGATCAGTCAACTGCTTTCAAATTACAGCAGTAAATTATTGCCATATATTTGCAATATATTCTAAAAGGTTGTTGCATTACAAGGGATGGAACAATGAACTGATCATCTTGAAGATGGAGTTACTTCCTTATTGATAAAATTGCTGAAACCATTACTCTAATCATTAGGAACTGGTGCTACTATATTTGAAATGTGAGTTAAAAGGCAGCAGAAAGCTTTTTCAGAATCAAGAACCAATATCTCTCATTGAGGTATTGGAAGGATTTTATAACTTGAGCTGGGAATTGGGTTCAAGCCAGTTTACCCAGGGGTACATTCAACCTGAGAATGGCGGCTCATCCATGACTAATAGTAACTTTAGCACATCTTTGAAAGCCTCTGAAGGTATTGTAGTAAATGCCAGTCAGGATTCTGCTTCCTACTGTTTCATGGCAAATGGTTAATACTCAGTGACTCTATTTCCTTTCGTTTGTTTTCAGTTTTTTTAAGTGACCCTTCATTGATTCCTGAAGTTCTATATAAAAATATCAATGTAAATAAACGCCACAACAGAGCAACATCTTCCCAAATTGCACTTAGTTCACAGTAAATCCAAGGGTCTTATTCTGAGGAAGAGGAACAATAATGTGAAAGTTAGAAGGCCCTGTATTGTAAAACTAATAGAGTGTGAATCTTACAGGTTGTTGGTTTCATAAAAAGATGCCCATTTTGATTAGCCTACAATTATTTCCTGCACTAGGATAACATTCTCCAGATGAATAGGAGGGAAAGAAATATTATGCCTGAAGATTAAATGCCACTGAGGTTCATGTAGCAGCCCATGGCTCATTTAAAGAGAGCCAGACTGAAAGTAAAAACGCTGATTCTTAGCTTTCTCAGTGTTACCTGTATTTTTTCTGTTTTGACCTGCTCTGTCATTTTGTGTATAACACAACAGTCTGTATCATAATGACACAACAGACGAATTTTGTGATGAGCCAGGATGCACACATTGTAACCCTGTATTTACCCTCCAGAGAACAGCCATATAGTTCAAGTTGTTGGAATACGAAGGTAACACGTCTAAATCTCTTTTTCTAAAAGGCTTAATGTAGTGAAATGAAGCCTGTTGGATTTTCCCTGAGAGTCTATTTTTCACTGGTAGAACAGAAAGACTTTTTTCACAGAATTTTTGGAGCAAAGTTGTTTTGGGTCTTGATCTTCAAAATCTGAAGCGGAGTACTGTCTCAGAATTCAGTGACATTTTACTGCATAAAGATGTGTTGGAGAGAGTGTGCTGTTAGTTTTCATAAGAAGTTGTAGTTTTGCTGCTTAAGCAGCAGTTGAAGTTGAACATCATTCTGGTTTTGGTGTCGGATGCTGATGTGGGAGTTTTTAATGTGCTCTGTGAAGAAGTGCAAGGTAAAGGCCTTCTATTCATTATAACTATTTAAATCTGAAGATAAAATTAGTTGTGGAATAAATGAATAGTGAGAGAGATTGACCACAAAAAAAGGAAAAAGATGACTTTCTAAACTTTCTGCAGCACTACGTACCTGCTGTCAGCATAATTTGACATTGCAGAGCTGTTGCACAGCAAACAAGTTGAGATAAGGAAGCAAGAAAAGTAGCTGAAGTGCTGGGATACGGGGCTAAGTAGACCAATGCTCCATTGCCAGTATGACCACCAATCTTCAGAAGCCTGCTTATCTTGATGACACCTTCATACCTTTCCAACCTTAATGTTTAATAATTGCAAAGTATTTTTACAAATAATTGCAAAGTAAATATTTTAAAATAAAATAATATAAATAATAAACCTGATATGGGCCAGTATGTAGACCAGAGATCTACTTAAATCATTGAATGCAGCTAAGGTTATACTAACTTTTTCTGGAATTGCACTTGTCAGAAATAGCATCTTTTTTCTGGTCTTGTATCCTGCAGTTTGCAGATAGATACAAGGCAAGAGCCTTGAAGCTGTGGTTGTTACTATGTTTTTGAACTGTCACCAAGATGTGAATAAAAGAGCTGCCCTAATGACACCAATTGTTTTTTGAGACAGGATAAGAAGCAGTAAGCAGCCAGGAGGGATTTGAGAAGCTTCTGTGTGTGGAGGACAATTTCTGGATCTAATTAAGGGGGCCCTGCTGCAATCCTAAACACGTGCAGCCCTAGAAAAAGGGAATAGGACTTCTTGAATGTGGCTGTTTCTGCTGACACAGACTACTCTATCCTTTCACTGCAGCCATTTGTGCCCTATTTTATAGTGTCTGAATTACTAGAATGTGAAAGTTCTGCTATTCCTCTTTCCTTATCATATAAGGATATATAATATCATATTTGAACATGTCAGCCAACAGCAGCATGCAAAAACTTGCTGTTGTAAATGTTTGCATTTTGTTGAAAATGGTCTGTTTGCACCAAGAAAAAAGCCCTGGTTATGTTTATCTGGGGAATAATAATTATGCCATATTTTAAAGCAAATTACAGCTCATTCTAAGAAACAATTCTGGAATATCAGAAGGTGGGACTTTATACCCCATATCACCCCTTTGCTTAGTTCATATACTGCATGAAACACTATGCTACAGGTCCAAATGCAGTAGTAGGATTGATGGATGGGATCATCTTTGCAGCTAGCAAGCGCTCATGCAATCGGTGAAGGCAAAATTGTTTCATCTGTGTTACTTGGCTTGATTAATCTTAGAAAATGTAATAGTATAGAATTTCTTTTATGTACAGAATTCAACTTTGAGCACAAATACATAGGCATGTTCTGTCCATGGCAGCATACTAGAATTGTTTTTAGCTAAAACCGGTTTGGCCTGGCCTGGGCAGGGTGTATGTTGCTGAGGTCCTGGGGAAGCTTTACAGACTGCTGTTACCAATTCAACAGACACTGTTCTGGGTCATTTTAAGGTGAATGAAGCATGTTGTTTTCTGTCTTATGCTTACAGAGAAGCCATTTTTCAAAGGGGCCATAAAACCGAGGGGTTTAGTATCTGTGATTTATCATAGTTATCTAGGCAATGTCAACAGAAGTAAGATTTGACTTTAATACACATTTGTGGTTTGAACAGCTGCTTTCTGCAGGCGATGTTTCCTGTTTGGAAACATTTTAAGTATTTAAGTTGGTTGTAGTCATGTTGATATGTTGAGACTTGCAATAAGCTCATTATGCCATTAATTATTAGTACTTCATTGCAATAAAGCAACTCTCAGAATAGAAGTTAATTTTCTGTTTTTCTCTTTGCTACCCTAAATAATGTATAGGCCATAAGACAGGCACAAGGAACCAAAACTGCAGTGAAAGTAAATAATTTTGAAATAACTGAAGCTGGAGACTTCAGGATTAATGTACGGTGTATTTTTCTTTCTAATAGTTGCCCTGTCTATTAAATTGAGTCTTGCTTCTTTTGCTTTCTCTGATTTTTATATACACTCCAACAGTGGGGTTTTATGTTATAGACAGACTTGTTCCTTTAAAAAAAAATGTCAGAAAATAAAATTCTATGAGTTTTTATAGCGTGCTCTAATTGAATAGTGGCATGAATACTCTGAAGTCAGTAGAAATAAAAAGGTCTTAACTCTGGAGTTTCTTGGCTAATAGAAGTGTAGGAAGAGTTGTATACTTAGTGCAATATCTTGTTTGGACCTGCAGGGAAAAGGTGCAGTGGAACTTCTGTCTCTGTTTTTTGTGCTTTTTTTTCCAGTGTAGTTTGATACCAGCTTTGGAAACAGCTTCTGATGGAGGCTCAATTGCTTGCTAAGTAACCCAATGGAAACAAGAGTTCTATAACAGTGACCTTTCTGAGGACAGCAAGAAAGAAATGAGAGCACTGAAATGATAACTTCGCAAAAAGCACAGCAAAATACAATATTAGTGGGAAAATCTCAGGAATATAAACAGCTGCTGTAGGGCAAAGGTTCATTCAGATTTTCTTCTTCTAAAACATTTTAATAAACATTTTCTAGAACTTTATTTTCATTTGATATATGAGGAATGCCTTTGCATTTAGCTTTTGATTAGACTGATGTTGGAACCAGTGCTCTGTGGGATCAGTCCTAACAAGGTAATGGAACTGTGCTCAGGTTTTGCACTATTGCTGCAGAGTGGCAGTCTGGCTCTGCAAGGGCTCTGCAAGTGATTTTCTGAAGCTGTTTTTTCTTAAGGAATTCTTAATCTGAAAATAAATATTGCTTGTGTTCCATTCTCATTAACTTCAAAGATACTACCTGCTCTCTATTAAATTAGTAATGTAATTGCAGGTAATGTCTTTACAAAGGAGGAGATGGAGGATGGCTTATGGTATTACTATGCTGCTGCAGTAATGATAGGAATAGAGGTATGCATTGGGAAATACCAATTGTTAAGAGTTCAGATAGTGTGTCACCATGCTATGCTGGAGCTCTCCCTCTCTATTATCAGGTACAAGTCTGAGCACCAGAAATGAGGAAAGAGGTAATTTCAGACTCCAAATCATAGGCTTCGGGTAGGTATTTCTTTCACTGGAATCCGCTAGTGATTTTTAACCTACTAGCTCATATAAGAGATTTTCTCTCAGTAGGGGTGGAACTGTATAGGGTCTGTAGACACTATTTCACTGATCACTTTCATGAAATTTGAATTATGCTTGCCACCTCTGGAGATAAACGTAGCAAATTAAAAACTGCAGATAAAGGTGAAAAGACATAAAGTTTAAAGGCAGTATAGATCATGCATAGACCATACCCTTAGGAAAACTGCCTGTAAACACAACATTTAATGAGAGACATTTTTGACACTGACTCTTCTGTATTTATTTCTTTTCTCAATCATGTTTCTCTATTTTCTTCTGGGAGGGTAAAGGGCTGTGCTTTGGAGGTTCAGGTAAATATCCATCAGAACAACATCTCTGCTGTCTCATTTGTGCTTTTGTTGTTGCCAGGTAAGCAGCAAGCTAACACAGCAGAGCATGAGCAAAACATGTTGATACATCTGAGTGGTGTATGCATGTTTCCTTGTGCTCTTGCTTCTGGACAGATTGTACCCAGGTAGCAGCATCACAAAGGAAAGTGGAAATGCAGGGCTGATCTTGGCTCCTCTCTGAGGCAAGAAGCCAGTAAAATCCTTCACTATGTTGGATTTGCATTGATTCAGTTTCCTGTGTTAGTCCTAGATGAAATCTTAGTTGCTTGGCAGGAAGTTTTTGAGAAATGCTGGAAAGTTTCCGTAAGCCACTTCATGCAAGACAAACACTGTCCCAAGTGTATATTTCATTCTGATCAATATGAATTAGTCTCAGGTTTGTTTCTTTTATCAGGGTCATCCTGTTAATCCTACTGTGAGTATTTTTATTGAAGTACCTTGATGACAATAACACTTCAAAATTAGGACTTAATTACTGTAAATTACGGTGGAAGCAGTTATCTTTCTGGAAAATTTCATTATTTCTTTTCCCCATGTTTTGCATGTTTTAATTTATATTAAAATCTTTGTTTGTTACTCTGCTAATGTGAAAGATATGAAAGCTGAAACAAACTTTTGAACTGAAAGCCAACTTGTGATGTTCTTACTACAAATACTATTGAATTATAAAAATGGAAAAATGATCCTTCCAAAAACACCTTTGCAGACTTGCTGTTCTTTGCACTTTTTTAGATATACTCCATAATTTTTTCCCACTTTGCCACTGTCACCCAGTAGTTAATGATATATTGAGGATCGATTTTTCTCATGGCTGAAACAGCTTGATTCTCCTCATAGCAGAAAGAAGTAAATTTGTTACAAAGCACTTTTTTTTGAAGACATTAAAAACCGTGTGATGTGCAGAAGGGCTTGCTGGGCAAGGTTAATTATCTCATGCTCCTATTCAAATGAAAATCAAACACTCAGGACATTCTCCTGGACTGGAATATAGTCTGCTCAAAATAAAAAGCGATTCTGGGGGCTAGTGTGGTAAGGCTGCAATCTCTCATGTATGATATTTTGATGTTGTTTTTCTGTGCGAGAGAGTAATATACAACTTATTCTGTGCCAATGCTAGCTATGTGAAATGATATGGTATAACACAGTCATTTGTTGCACAATCTGTCTGATCCCACAGGCTTCCTTTGCTATGCCACCTGATTAACTTCTGGGACACAGAAGCTTTAAGTGGATTTATGTTTCAGCTAATTTCCTCAAGTCTGGCTGTTCCTACACTATATCCCTTATATCTGCTAACCAGCATCTCCCTTATATTCTAACATGGTCAAGATTTTGACCTGATTGTTGTGGAGCTTAAGGGCTTGAATACTTTTTTTAAGTCTTTGAACATCCATGTCAACTTGTGGGAGAAATAAACCAAAATCGACCTTCTTTTGTAGCAAGCATGAATTTATCTCTAAGCTGCCCATTTGGCTCCTGCCATTTTAAGGCTGTTATCTTTTGTTGTAAAGTACCATTATTGGTTTTAGCTATCCAGGGTTTGTATATTGAAAGCGATAAAATATTGCTGGCAAGCAACAGCCCAGCTGAGAATATATCATGAACCAATATATACAGTAATTAGCAGTAGCTCCAGAAATATCCATGGCTAATCATATCAGCCACCTGAGAGAAGGTAATAGTTCCACTCATGCCTAGTTAACTTTGGATGGCTTAAAACAAATTCCACCCCACCCCTCCTTCTGTTGTTTCGTTGTTGTTCCAGGCCTTTGTCCTACAGGCTGTACAAAGACCCTATATAACACCACAGAAATTATGCAACAGTTAATCCAGAACTGATATTGGAAGCCGGGACGTGCTTTGTGGATGACTCTGTAAACTTTATATCAGGCTCCACAGATGAAGAGTTTAATAATATTTGCTTACACTTTCCTTATACATCAGTTTTCACCACAGAAAATACTGATTTGGAGTGTTAAACACCCGAATAAGTAGTGGATTCCCATAGAAATCAAATATTCTTACACTGCTGTCTCAGTGTAAGACTCACTATGCAAGTGCTTCATAAGCATTATTTAAATTGATAAATCAACCTTTTTGTGGAGACTATTGGTATTTGTAAATGTGTGCAGAAGCATTCTGGAGTTATTTATCTCTCTTGGCAAGAGTTAAGTTACAGTATTTTTGTTATGTCTTAGAATGCCACTATGCACATTCATCCTTGCCATTTTATATACTGAAAACCTGGAGATTTGAGAGCAATGTCATTCTGCTATAATATCGTCAAGCTGAAAGTATTACACTGAGTTCATAAAGAGAAAAAGTTCAGGCCTTTATCCGATTCCCACATAGTATACACGTGTGCACTTAATGCACATACATCTTATTCTCTCAAAAAAGATCCCAGATAATTGTTAGCAAATTCCTTAAAGGTATTTGGAGCAATGTGTTTTGTATCAGGAAAGCTGCTGAACTGCAGAAGCTGAGGATAGGAAATACCCTTTTTTTTTTTTTTTTTTTTAAATGGCTTACTCTCTTATTTTTTAGCAACTTTCTTGAATAATAGTCTCTTAAAATACCAAATGAAATTTACTGTCTTGAATTTGCAGTCTTTCCTTTCAGTTAGAAAACAGAGATGGTATTTATGACTGGATTTATAAGAACTGGTCTTTAAAGAGGACAAAACTGAAGTGTCTCATGAGGGATATGATTTCAGGTACAAAGGGTTGGGTTACTAGATGTTGTTCCTTGCTATGGATAGAGGGACAGACCTTACAAATTGAAAAGAGAAGATGTTGCACAGAACCATTGCTTTGGTGAATTTATTTCAGTTCTTCAGTGAGTACCCCGATAAAAGCAAAAGCATAGTCTGATACTTTTACACGATCTTACAGATTTTTCAAGTTAATAAATACAATCAAAGGTTCCCCAAGATAGTTGCTTTGGAAACATAAGATACTAGTAACCTTTAATGATGACCAGTGAAAGATGCTTACCACAGAATGGTAAATCTACTAAAAGCAAATGGGTTCCCTACAGGATTTTTTTTGGCCAAATTAATAGAAAGTACCAAAGTCATCCTGTTGTCTTCGTTATACTCTTCCTTAGCAGAAGTAGAGAGAACTGTTTGAAAAACTATTTGTCCTTGATGTCTGTCTTGACTCTTTCTCTCGATAATTTAATAATCACGATTTCCACATGTTAAGAAGAGAATACTACATATATATAGGAAAATTATTTTCTTTATTGGAGATTAATTAAAGATACTGTACTCTAATGTTAAAGCCTTTGTATTGTGAAATATGGAAGATCTTAGATGATTGTATTCTCTTAAATGTAATTCTAATTTTCAGTCAGTTGTATTGGAGGTGACTTTTTTATGTGGAAGAGGAGGCAGCAAGCTTGCTTCCTGGTAAAAAGAATGAAAACTGTCCAGGTTTTGTGCAGTTGAAAGTTGCCTGTAATCTCCATTTGTGAAAAGTGACATGAGGAAAAAAAAAGAAAGACTTAACTATGTTTACAACAGAACTTCAATCAAATTGATTCATGAATGAATGCTTGTAGCTTTCTGCAGATTAAACCTAATCATGGCATTCACTTTAGTGCCTTCAAAACATCCTTCACTGCATTTCTTCAAGCTTTCAGAAAAAACATTTAAAGTAGAATCATTAATTGTTGTTAAATGATACAGTATTTAAGGAAAATTCTAAACAATAATTCCTCCTCTCTCCCCTTCCAGATGAGAACAATATCTCTTCCATTTCATGGAAATTTTTGTTAATAAGTAGAAATAGACTTCTTGGACTTTGTAGAATCTTTTGCCATCTTACTAATATGAGACCTCTGTGATCCTATGTCCTTCCCTTGCTTGTTTGACCCTGCTCTGCCTGAAAATTCTGTCCTAATTGGATGCTTTTTTTCTACTGACACTCTGTAGAATTACCTACAGGTATGCCATGAGGGGACTATAAATACACTGACAGACTGCCTATTATTTGACAAATATACATATTGAAACATTTGTCTCCAGTAGTACATTATTGTGCACAGATCATTGAGGTAACCAAATATTGCAAAGGTACAGGACATCTATTATGCTCCCACACAAGGCGAATGAAGTACTTATATTCAGTGCTCATCTACCAGTAGCCTACAATACATTTTTATATTTGTGTGTATTATTTTTTTAAACAATATCATCAGAAGACTTAAAGGTGTAAGAGGAGAAAAAGAATAGAAATACAGACATATCAAACTAATGCTGTGCCTT
Organism: Psilopsiagon aurifrons; assembly: GCA_025447955.1. Taxonomy (NCBI): domain Eukaryota; kingdom Metazoa; phylum Chordata; class Aves; order Psittaciformes; family Psittacidae; genus Psilopsiagon; species Psilopsiagon aurifrons. The sequence goes on along the minus strand of JAOEHY010017804.1, from coordinate 7,229 downwards.
CATATACCCAGTTTCTCAGAGATACATTTGAAGTCACTGAAGTTAAAACAGGTCTGATCTTAACTTTATGCTTATCATCCTAGCATTTAAAGTTCATTATCTCATGAATTATAATTGTATTACATTACCTGGCTCCAATTCTTGATCACTTATGCAATGTCTGACTACCCTGTTGAATGTTAGGACTTTGATTTGGTGGAAACAGTGAATACAGCTCTCTTAGAGTTACAGACAACTAGGCAATTCAGTTTTGTTTTGCTAGACAATTAAGGCAACTTAATTTTGTTTTGCTCAGGCACTAATTAAGCTTTCTCTTGCTTAAAATAGTAATACTGCATAAACAGTATTGTATATAAATTAATGTCTGAGGGAAAGAGGAGGAGAAAAGAATCATTTCTATGTATGCCATTTCTGTAAAATTACTTGGGTATCAAAACTATATATTAGAAATAAAATTGTTTTATCAATTACACAAGCATGTTTTACAGTAAAATTTAAGCTGTTTTGTACTGCTTGTGACCATGGAACTTCTTTTCCGTTTGGAAGTGATGTATGAGTAACAAAATACAGGTTTGGCTTGAGTCCATGCAAGTTATGTGTATAGAAATGCAAGCATGTAGGCATGAAGACACAGTCTAACCAGGAGCAGAAGCTGCTTGGGTCATATATTATCAGCCCTTTGTTCTTTGATATTACAAACTATTATTAGACAGCTCAGACTATGGCTAAGAAGTATCTCTTTACTTGTGATTAGTTAATATGGCAAAGTAGGTTAAAATATGTACTTAGCAAACATTCATACATATTCTTGAAAGCAATCAGTGTTTTATATGTATCTGCAAACAGATTTACTCAGACTTTTCAGTTTTCCCTCTACCTCTCTTCCTTATCTGTTCTTCAGATTTTGGTACTGAAGTGCCAAGCCAAATATGTTTGGGTTCCTGTGGTACAAGCTGCTTACACAGAATGCATGGAAAATTGGAATTAAATAGTTTTCAGTTTTCCTGTATAATTTACATCCTGATTCTTGGTAACCATGCAAGAACTGCTCCAAAATGCCCTTGAGTTTTCACTGTAAAAGCTCTGTGTATCCTATAAAGATATATACAAAATCATTTTATGCTTCCCTAGAAAATAACCCTCTTAACAATCAAAGCCAGAGAATTCTTCAAGTTCTTGTCTCTACCCAGGGCTAATACAAGGAGGATTTACCATTTTGGGATGAATAGGTCTCTAAGCTACTCTAAGCTGAGCCAAAATAAAAACATGCCACATAAGCAGAAAAAAATGTACAGTATATTCAGAGGGGAAGAACTTCCAATAAGTTGCCTTTTTTTTTTTTTTTAATACTTCCATCGAGCAAAAAAACCTGATGAAGCTTCAGAGATAAGTGCTTGCCCATGGTGCAAATGTTGGTTATTTTGGGATGTAATTTGTGATTACAGACCAGGATCTATGGCAAACCAGGCTGTGCAATAGCAAATAGAGGGAAAAAACGCAGATGAGAGAGCGTGATACTTTGAAACACGGATTGAGTCAGCTCTTGGCTTACTCCTCTACTTTAAACTTTCTCTACAGTGCAGAACTAATCTGATAGTGTTTGACACTGCAACTACTAGAACTACTTCCCAGGAAACTTATGGGGACAGCTGAGAAGTACTGTGTTTCTTTTATTTCCTCATGGTACTAAAAAAACAATGAACAGACCTTTCTAACCCACTTTTAGTAGTGGAAGACTGCTTTGTATCAATTTTTCAGTTTTTTTCAAGTAGTGTGTGTGATCATTATAAATTTAGTCCAAAAATAGCAATGAACCTTCTCTATTTGCCCTTCTAGGCCAGTGGTACTTGGTGAAAGACTGACTGCCTGAGGTAGTCAGAGTTGCCAAGCTAACTGTGCCTTCTTTCTGTAAAGGTAGATGTCCGCCCAATTAATTCATCCTGCATAATTTTAAATAGAATCCCTGGCATCATTTTAATGAAGCCCTTTGTCAACCTAATCAGATTTGTAACATTATTTTACTTAAAAAAATCCATGCAGTCCAGGAGAAAACGAAAGAAAAGGATTCCTCTTTCAGTGTAGTAATAGAAAGCAAACAGAAAGACTGGAGAATAATTAAATTACTTTTTCCTTTGAATGCGATGTCATAGGTTTAATGAATTGGGACCTCAAACTTAAAATGCATTTCAGAAAATCAAATTCCTGTGAGGACAAAAGGTCGCTGTGCATTATTACAATGTGGAACATGTGACCTTCTAATTTTTGTTGTTTATAACATAGAGCAGGGTTGGTCTGCATATCTGCTACTGAAAGAAATATATGATACTGCTGCCATTTACCTTGTATTCCACTCTCTCTTGAGAGAAGGTGAGAGGAAGGGAAAATAAAGAACATTGACAAGCCAAACCAAATCTGAATGTGCTTTAAAGACTTAATAGTGGAATAAAATCTGGAGAAGTGTATTTGAAATTTCCCGTCATTAGGATCTTTCTTCCCTTCCTTCTGTGGAGGGTGATGCAGAGAGAGGCCTTATGTAAATGCAGCAGGAGGTTGGCAGCATGGCAGGTAAACAGTGGCTGTGTTTATTTCTGAAGTGTGCTGTGGCATTCAGCAGTGTTTCTACAATGCTTAATCTGCATTCTTGATATATCTATCTAGACCTCAACGAGATGGAAGAGGGAAGGAAATAGTTTGCAGGATGTCTGCTAATCCATGACATATTCTATTTGGAGGTCAAAATAATTTCCAGCACAGTAGGATTATAGATGAAGCGGCTTTCCTGAGCAGGGGGCTCTATTCTGTGCCCAGTGTTCACAAAGGGTCTTCTGTGGCAGCAGCATGAGGAAAAAGCAGCTTGAGTGATCAGAAGTGTTAGAGAAGCAGCACATGATACCAGCAGATATACTACTTGCTGGCCAGACTTCCACACTTTCTAAAAGATTCTCACTAAACCATTCCTCAAGGGTCATGCTTTGTTGCATTCCTTTCTTTTACCCAGAGTAGGATCCCTAGCTCTCTGGTGCCTAAGTCCTGTCAGGCTTCTGCTTCCCCAAATCCATGTCTTTTCCTAAACCTGATCTGATTCCACATGCTCCAACAGAAAGGAAAGCTCTTGATGTAGCTGAATTCCTGATCCAGTTTCTTCACTGTATACATCAGGGAAAGGTGCAGGAGAAAGTTACTCCAGAGAAGGTCACAGCATTGCCTCCACATAACACAATGTCTGTTACTCCAGTATCAGTTTTCTTAACATAAATTACTGCCACAAAGCAATTTATTCCTTGTTGTAGAGAGCAATGCTACCATACATGAAGCTCAGAAAACATCCAGCCATTTATGTGGGCTGCATTTAAGCTGCCAGATAGTCGCACATCTCCGTTCAGGTCTCACCTGCCATACCTGGTGTTTGACATCAGCCTGAGAGGGTTTGCTTGAGTTATTGCCAGTGTTTTTCTTTCTGGTACAGAACTAGAGACAGTGACTCTTCAGCCCAGTCTTATGTTCCCATGTGGGACTTGGGGTTTTTGTGTCCTTTGCTCCTGGTCTACAGCAAGCTGCTGAGGGACTTGAGGATGAGTCCTTCCTGCCCTGTGAATGAATATGTGGGTTGTTGCCGCTCTTCAGTTACTCTCATAGGTGCTCTTTATCAAAAGACATTAATTTTGTGAAATAGAGATTTTCAAAAAAAGAAGTACACACCCCCAAAGTAAACACTTTGAGCTGTTTTCAGTAAAGTGTCTGAGAAGTTTTCATGCACTTATGAGGTTTCCTAGTTCAAAACTGATTGTGTTTGCTCCAGCCAATTACTAATCTAATTTGCAATACTGAGAGCTTATGTTTTAAACAATTTGATTGAACCGAGGTAGTTTTGTATGGCAAGTATTTGCTCGTCGGTGCTTAATACAAGATAGGAGCAGCAGACTTTGATGTTGTTGAGCATATAAATTAAATAAACATTCAAATAATGAAAGAGCAACTAAACCAAATCTGAGCAGAATCTGTTGTGCATCTGTGGACACTGAAGCTCCTGGTGTCATGGTGCAAGGAGGATCAAGAATGGTCAGGGGCTGAACCATCCTGCAGAGACCAAACAGAGGAGCATCAGTCAACAGCAGCTCCCACAGGCAGGGGTCACCCGCGGCTCCTTGATAAGCAATGCTGCCAAGGCATCTGCTGCTCTGGTTCCAGCGGGATGGGGCTGCCCTGGGCTGTGCTGGCTCTGTGGGCTCTGGGTCCCCATAGGCAAATGCCTATGAAGGGGGACACACTCCAGGCCCTTATATCTGGGGAGGAAATGCTGGTGTTAATTGAACTGGATGATTGGGATTGAGCACTTCCATAAATGCAGTTTCTGTGACCTTACACCGCACCACACTATGGCATGGTGTTATGCAGCATTAGTGTCTTGGGATTTGACTGAATGAATGAAAGTTGCTTTAACGTTAAATATCTTTGAGATCACTGTGTAAATAACTTATGCCATTAGTCTCTGCTTAGGTCAGCTTGTAACTCTAAGCAAGAAAATAAAATAGTGGTATAAATGTAATCTCATATTTGAAGACAAGATTTAAAAATCTTACTCTATCAACAATATGCTGCTGCTTTATTTGCGCAGCTAAAACAGACACTAATTTGTGTCTGGTCTGTGTCTACAGAAAAGCTGTATCAAACTGAAACTGCGATTTTTTTCCTCCAGGATACTTATCTTCAGGGTAGGTACTACTTAAACAGCAGGATTTCACACTGGCTTTGAACAATAAGGCTGAGCAGCAGGAAAGATACAACAACAATGGTACTGTGTTTATTCCTTCTTAAATGCAGTTTAGATTGTAATCCCACACTGTGAATCTCCTGACTCCAAAGATGATAAGGGCAGGAATGCAGAAACTTTTGTGGTGGGGAAAGGGGCAGAGTGAAGTGGATGATAATGTGGTTTATAATGAAAAGAGTAGAAAACGATTGGATGTATTTGAACTTACATAGTGTTGATCTAATTTAAGAATTTTCGTTGATTTAAGAAATTTCTTTGATTAAGAATTTTTGTTGATCTAATTTAAGAATTTTCGTTGATTTAAGAAATTTCTTTGATTAAGAATTTTTGTTGATCTAATTTAAGAATTTTCAGAGCTAGAAAAATTAGAGGATAATAAGTTTGAGTGAAAAATTTGGTTTTGCAGAGAAAAAGTTGGAAACTTTTCAATGTTCTGCAACATCAAAGGAGTAACCCCACTCCACACACACACAACAGCATGAATTAAAAGCAGAACATTTTACAGCTTGAAATATCTTCATGTTACTGATTTGATGGTCCTAATGTTGTTTTTAAAGCAGGTTTTGTGTAGTCCTCGTGGAGCTGAAGTGCAGCAAACCTGACTCTTAATTCATTAAAAAATGACAAATACTTCTTAACTGTGTAACCATCTAGGTCGTTTGATTAGCCTGATATTCCAATCAGGTCTATTCTGAAAATAGCAGCAGTGGCAGCAGAGCTGACAGTGACAAGTGATATTTTACTCATTTTTTTGTCCCATAATTTGCCAGCATTTATTTAGCTTGTTCTGCTGAATAAATATATCCCATGACAGTACTGACTTTGAATTTTAATTTAGGGTCACTTCTAGCCTTTACTGAAGGCAAGACATGGTGCATAACACTCTGCCATCAGACAAACTCCAGTGAAAAAGTCTAAAGTTTCATCAAACAATCTTCTTACAATTACAGTAGGAAAAAATAATATATGTTAGTATGTGGAAAGTTGATGGATCTTCTCCAACTCCAGTTTCTGTGATTTTTTTAGTTCCATCTTTTTATGCGAAAAAGAGCTGTGTGTAAAACCTGTGAGAAAATTTGTGCCTTCAGGCTTTCTGCCTTTAGCTGAAGGTCCTGCTGGGGCCTAGGGCTGGCTAAGCTGTGGCTGACCCCGGTTGCTGCCCCCTTTCTGGGGTGGGTGGAATAGGTTGAAGTGGTGCCCTGCAACCTGGCCATAGGGTTTGAAGGTCACTGTAGAGGAAAGGTTAGAAGAAAATATATCTTGGCAAGATGAACTTAAGTGAGGTAGGAGGACAAGAAAAGCTAAGGAAGGTTATTGGCTGAGGTGGATATATTGGGAGTTAGACACTTGGAAAGTGAAGGGAAGGTGGAAGAGGAGGTGATGAAAGCAGAAGAAAGTTAAGTCATCTTTGTGAAATGGAAAATGTACTGGATAGAATTGGATATAGTACATCTTCTAGACATAAAATATAGACATAAAGGAAGTAACAGCAACTTACTTATTTGCGAATTTCAATCCTAAAGTAAAATATAGAAAGTTCGTCCTACATGATTCATGTAGGGAAAGGGAAAAAGGAGATAAATAGTGGTGAAAGTAACACTGAGTATAAGAAACGTATCTCTCTTCATACACTGCTCAGCTGGTGTTTGTTGATATTACATCTTGAATTTGATGATTTAATTTTTTAGAATGCTGGAAATATTGCTAAAAAATTCTGATAAATTCTTTCATAATAATAAAAAAAAAAATTAGATATCAGTGGTCCCCATCAAGAGATTTAATCTCTTTCTTAAGCACTATTTGATTAAAAATGCAGATACCAAGACATATGATCCAGAAGCTGAAAACTTGTGTCATTGCATTGTTTTTATTCTATATTTCTGTCACTGGAGAATATCTTGTGTTTCAATACATAAGCATGGTCATGGTAGGGACTTGACTTAATAAAACCTAAACTTGTGTTTGTAGGTCAGCTTTGGCATTTTTTTCAAATTACTTACAGCTGAATCCAGTAGAAAGAGAGTCAGGATGATGGATAGAGGAAAAAATAGCTAACAATGCCTCATGCTCTCTCATTCAGGCAGGTAACCTATTTTAGGACTGATCAAACGTTGTCTGAATTGTGGTGCAATTAATAACTATAAGACTGAAGATACTAAAAACCTAGCAAATGAGAGAATTACTGAATCTCTTTCTGGAAGGCTACAGTGCTGGATTGTCATGGGTTCAGCAGCAGCAGTCATTTTTCTCCCTCTCTGTAGCTGGTGTTTTTGACTTCAGGCCTGGGAACAGCGCTGATAACACCAATGTTTTTAGTTATAGCTTAGTGATGTTTGGTCTGGCCAAGGACTTTTGGAGCCTCATGCTCTGCCAGGGAGGAAGGAAGGCAGGAGGAAGCAGAGACAGGACACCTGACCCAAACTGACCAAAGAGGTATTCCATACCACAGCACGTCATG
>JAOEHY010017802.1:0-16843 GCA_025447955.1 Psilopsiagon aurifrons | reverse complement strand
AAGGTTGCTATGAGGTCTCCACGCAGCCTTCTCTTCTCCAGGCTGAACAGCCCCAACTTTCTCATCCCATCTTCATAAAGGAGGCAGGATCACCTCGTTCAACCTGCTGGTCACGCTCCTTTTGATGCAGCCCAGGATATGGTTGGCTTTCTGGGCTTAATGACAGTATTTATGCCAATCTAGAAAAATATGGTATCCAATTCCATTGTACAATAAACAGTTTAAAAACAGTGCATAAAACATATTTAAAAGGAGTTCCATGGTATAGTAAATTAGAAGCTTTTTCTAGAAAAATAAATTTATTACCTGCATTAATCATGCAATGACCAAGCAACCCAAAACTGGATTTATCATAGAAAAAAACCCAAACCAATCCAGAAGTATGGGAGATCTGTAGAAACTGGATTGTTGAGCATTTTTCTTGGCAGAAATCGTGCAGATCAAATGATTCCTGAGATACTTGTAGCTATGAAAATTGTGTTATAGTAACACTGCACTGACCTCCACCATCACTTCAGAGAGAGGTTTGTTTGAGTTAAGACAGATGATATTTTTTTGGCTCTGGTAATAGCAATTTACTTTTGTGATGACAATCACTGATTAGCTTTTAAAAAAATCTTCTGATAAAGGTTACCTGCCAATAAAAGAATGTGGAAACAGGAAGCATAAATCGTCAAAAGGTGGTGTATGTATGTGTAGAGACATTTTCCTTACCCAAATTGTAGCCTTCCTCTGAAAGGTGTGGTAAGTTCTAACCATTTCCATTGTCCTCATCTCTGTGAAAGGAGCAGGAGGGAGCAAAGAGGGGTCAGAGGATAACAACCTACAGCAGAGCCTTATTATGTGTTTCTGTCAGCTCCTTCTTGAGTTATTCCCTTAAGTCTTTTCACTGACATTGTTAGGAACGAAGCAAATAAGAAGCAAAACAGCCACCTTCAATTTAATTGTGTGAAGTCAGGTAGGATAAAACTAAATAAGCGCATGTAATAGTATTTAACACTTAGAAATCCCTTCTTTTCAGCAATGGAATAAAATGAAATAAATACATGATTAAGAAAACACAAGTGAACAAGCCAGAAAACAAGACTTATACTTCCCCAAATTTAGCACACAGAAATGCACAGAATAGCTGACACGCAAAAGGAGAAATGGAAATAAAGAACAAAAAATATTGCTTTGACTTTTAGCATTCCGGGATGCAGATGGCTTGCTGGGTAATTGGCTGATTGATTGTTCTGCTAACTTTCTGGGTGAGTGGTGCAGCAGGCTGGCTGCCTTCCTTCAGGCTCATTGCTAGCAAATTGGCACTGAAATACATACGTGCACATGCACTCTCTTTTTTACTTTCGTTGAATCTATCCTCATTTTGTCTCGCATTGGCGATTGAAACTTCAATGGGAAATAAAAGGTAATTGTATTTAGAGTAAATATTGCCAAACTGGCAGTATTGTTCTCATCTGTCAGTTTCTACTTAGCCAACCTGGATTTATGCAAGCAACTGATGTAAACAGTCTACTCATGTAGCTCTACTTCAGAAATTCACAATGATTTCATTATTCTTAATGTCAGAGCATCGACTTAGAAGCTAGAGGTAATACTACCAAAATAATATTGCACACAAAAGGATTGTTCTCAAAGTCAAGATCAATACAAGTCACTCAGATTTACTATTATGACAATATTGAAACAAGAGAAGTACCATTTCTAGTTTTAGCTCAGTCTGCAGTCTGAAGTAGGAAAGTCAGCAGTAGCTGTTCTCACAACTTACTGTTTTTACATTAGCCTGTTACTAAAGTTTGAAAATAAAATCTGTAAGCCAGTATAAAAGGTTCTTTCTGTCATTCTGCAAGACTGATAACACCTTGTGTGATCCTGTCTGCTTTTTGATGGCTCACAAGACTTCATTAGGGTTTGTTTTTCATATATCATCTTTCAAATGCTGAACTACACAATGACTTAAACAGGTCATTAGAAAAGCTCCGATTTCAGAAAATGTTCATGTCATTAACATCTGACTGTGGATCCCAAAGAAGTGTATATGCTGTTTGCCCTTCCCGGCTATAAGTTTTGTGTAAGCCCAGTAATGAAAACAGGATCCATGTCTGCTTTCAAACGTGACTAACTTACCAGGAAAACTGGTACAGTCTCCTCTTACAGTAAGACAGAATCTTATTACATGAGTAGGTAGGTATAAAAAACAAGGGAGCAGCTGCTATGCAATAACACAGTCAATAGGGAAAAATAAGTGAAATGTCTTTTTTAGTCTGGAGAAAAGTCATTTGATTTACACAAATAAACTAGACATCACTGACCACTACTGATACACCTGAATGCAAGGAAAATGGGAAAGAAGGCTTGTAACAGAAGGTCTGTGTTTCACCCCCTATCTCTCTGCAGGTGACAGTTTGATTAAAAATAATAACTTAAAAAGAAAAAAAAATCAATTTACTGAATTCTCAGTTCTAGAGGAGGCAAAAAGAAAAGACCCTCCCCCATGCACCCAGTAATAAAATTAGGAAGAAAAGGAAGAATCATTTCAATTTCATCAGCAGAAAGCTTTAAAGTTTCACTGAGCTTCTCTAAGTGACAATTTGGTCTGTACTGCCTGGTTACACAAGACCAGAGAAGGCAGCTTTATACAGGCTTCCTAAGTCCTAAAGTCCCAGTAATTTTTCCAAGGATATTTACTGCATGTAGATGCTCAAGAGGGGTCTTTTTTGTATTCAGCTGGATAAGAGTTTTACAACATCAACATCACTTCTGAATGTTAAACTATGCTGAAACTGTATTTGTCTGAGTATTCAATAAACTGGATTTAAATCCATTTTTAGAGTACACTGTCACTGCATACAAAATAAATCTTTGCAGATAAAAATCTTACTTCTAGATACATTTCAGGCTTTATGCTCATAAATACTTTTATAAAGGATATATACATTTCATAGTTATTTTCATGATATCATTAAGAGATTATCATATTTTTGATTTGCTTAGACTAGGAAAGCGAGTATTACACCACTGTTTATAAATGCTGAACCCTGCAAAGAGAAAAGGGTTACTTTAAGTTAAATGACAACAGTACTATAAGACCATATGGATAAAAATATGCTATGAGTACATTTAGATCCCAGATTAGAAAAAGTAGAATTTAAAAAAAATGTTAAGCTATTAAAGAAACAGAGATTTGAAGCAGCCTCCAAATTGCTTGATTAAAATGCAGTTTGAAACTGTCATAGAAGGGGGTTTATGCCTGGACAAGGCTTACAACAGTCAGAAACTCCAGTTTATGACATGAATTTTTGCTTATTCACAGCTGAGCCCTCTCCGGGCATCTGTAAGAACCAGTAATATTTTTTCATTTCTTGCTTGATGCAAAACAGTTTTAGGAGCTGCCACCACTCCTCCCTTTTTACTGAAAATGCAAAGAGTAAGAGCATTGGATGGTTTACACTGGCAACCTGAACTGGCCTGGTACCAAAAACTTTTCAGGTGTCCGGTGCTGCTATGCCTTGCTGGCTTACTCATGGTCAAAGAAACTTGTCAGATTTGGACTGATAGGGATTTATTGGTTACAGTGGCAGAGACATGTAAAAGGAAAATGTTTATAAAACTCACTGTGACACATTGCAACTTCTTCTCTTCTGGCACATTATAATTCTTAGGGACATTATTTTGAACTGAAGTTTCAGTGTTCTTAATAGAGTGCTGGAAAGCAATTAATGGAGTGGCTAGTTTATGGTGTTCATGATAAGAGGAAGAGTTGAACAAATTTTCTTTTTATCCCTGGAAACTCAGCCTGCCTGCAACTCATTCTGGTCTTACATTCCGAAATATTTTTGTAAGTTCACATAACTGTACAATAGGAAAGCTTAATACAGTACTCAAACTTCACTCAAACGGGAGAATTGTCCCTTGGGAGGCACTTGCACTTCTCAGAAAAACCTAAAAGCAATTAATTGTACAAAGGGGAAAAAAAGCTATCAAATTCTCAACTTAGCTGCTGACATAGTACAGAAAACACTGTTTTGTTCTGAACACAATGTACTTTAAACTCCCATTTCTGCTGAAAAGCATGTCTTTAAAGTCTTTAAAAAAGTATTAACTTACTTTGCATTAAGAAACAAATGTGAATATTGAACATCAAAAAAACCCAGAAAGAACACTTGGTGAAAATAACAAATGCACCATGTGTCTGGGGAACATGTATTAGCTGTAAAAGTTTCTTTCATTAGCCATTAATTATAGCAACATAGCAAACATGTTACAGTCACGGTTGAGAAGGTATGGTTTTTTAATAAATGTGGGGTATTCATGTACCTGCAACTAAAATATCTTTTCCTGATTTAGCATCTTTCATACTTCTTCATAGGCGGAAATTTATTGATTTTAAGAGATTCAAGATGGCCCTCTGGCAGTTTTATGGGTTATAAAGGCATAATAAAAACATTTTATTTATTCTTCAACAAGTTTCTTATACTATGCTAACTCAAGTGGCCTCTTTTAAACTTGAAATGCTCATTTCCACAAGATAAAGCTCACTATCATTCAACAGATCAATGTTTGTTTTATTCTTCCAAGTTCACAAGCAAATAAAAATACATATTTTTATTCCAACACAAAGTTTCTCCCTGTACTCCCCCAGCAAAACACTTTCTAAAGTAGAGCACAGAGGAATTTTGTAATTCTTTTTTTTCCACAGAATATGTGCATAGTTCAGACTACACAAACATCCTCTATAGCTCCCCCAGTCACTTTCCATTTCAAGAACGAGGCAATTTGTGTTAACACAAGACAGCTTATCATGTGCTAAGTCTGCATGCAATTTTCTCGTGAGAACGACCATTTTGTACCTACTTGACACATGCAGCACTACACTACACCCAACTAATCAATTCTTTCTATATTAAGAAGTGAGGAGAAAAACTGCCTGCAGCTGTTATACTACATCAGCTTTCCTAACTACTTCAGACAACTCATTTTGGGTATTTTTCTTTTCTTTAAACTAAACTGGCATAAAACATAGCCCTTCTTCCTATTTCTTTTCTTTTTCCTTTTTTGTTTTTGTTTTGTTTTGTTTTTTTTTTTCATTCTCAGAGATCATCAACAAAATGCAAGGGTTACAGAACAAGCTATGCTTTCTACAGGCATCCCCAGAATTTGGGAGGGCAACAAGCTCCCAGGGTCACTGGGTACCCTTCAAGGATTTATATACTAGCATAAGATGAATGAGCAATACCGTGTTTTCATTAGAGACCTCACAGGCTAGTCTACAAACAAGATTTTTTGGAAGAGAATAGTTTACATATATAATCTTTTTTTTTTTTTCCCTTTGTAAGTATGCAAATGAGAAATGTCTCAGACTTGATAGCAAGTCAAAGATAGAGATAACAAAAAAAAGGTATCAATAGGGTCCAGAAAGCTCTCTGGGAGGGAATGATGGATCTGGGAGCTTTTCTTCTGATGCTTACTTTGACCCAACAACACCATAGTGTTGAAATGTTCCTATTCAGAACTTGATGTGTCTCACATTTCACGTACATATGCTACCAGAGGAGGCAACAGACAGTAAACATGCTAAAGACCACACTGCATATGAATACAAGACATACTACAATATTTTCTAGAGTTTGAAACATTCAATCAATAACCCACAGCTGAGAGATCAAAACCAAAAAATACTGAAGACAAGGACTCTGCTACCAATTTACTTCCCAGCTCACTCTGCAAGATTAGCTATTATTGATCAACTAACACTATTTTTTATCAGCTTGGCTTCCCAGCATGCTGCTCTGTGACTTTATCAAACAGCCGTTGAACCACATTTCTATTTTTCCTACTTCTTCAACCAGTCTGCCATTTCTTTATAGAAAAGATATGTAGCTTGCATCAGTCCTATGTGGTGCAACTCAGCTTTAGCATTTCAAAAAGATTATGTATTATGTGAAAATGAAACACTTGAAATTAAATACATCTATCACAAAGATGTTCCTGAAACTGCTGTGTCCCCACACAACATTTATTTTGCCATGCTAGCATTTCCAACATTAATCTGTTTTTTCAGGGGAAAAAAATGCTACCCTCAAAAGTACAGCAATGCAACCTGGCAAACCACTGAAGTCTTAAATATAGGTACTACACCACATACATACCAGCAGCTGGCAACTTCATGCCCTAGCTGAAACCATATTTTCACGCCAGAACTGAAGGAATGCAATCCCAGCAGCACATTCAGAATGGCGTAAACACCCGTCACGCCAATAAGCATCGCCTGTGAGAGAATGCAGGGTTGGCAAGTCTTACATCTCATTATGAAGCGTAGAATTAAAGGAAAGACACATGGCCTGGTAACCCATGTTGTTTCTATCAGAGGGAAAAAAATACCACAAGAACCAGAGAAATGAATGTGGCAGTTTAGGAGACAAACAAAAGACAAGCTTTAAGGTAGAAAGAAGAGATGGGAAAGAAACTTGATTCCGGACCCTTGCACTGAAACTATGTGACTGATTACTAACGCATTTTTCAGAGTTAATTGTTTCTGTTTTTAAACAGCACTGTAATATCAAGAAAGAAACCTCCTCTCTTATTAGAATTACTGCTTTTTTTGTGTGTTTTTTTGGTTTGGGTTTTTTTTTTTTGGTGCACATTATGGCATAACAGCTCCAGACAAGTAAATATAGAGGGTATTTTCCTGTTGTCTCATCCTCTAAAATATAAAGTATATGATGTCTAATAGTCAGTATTGTGATTTTGTACCAGTTGATAACAAATGACTACAGGAAAAAATACATTATCTTTCTGTCAGACTACATTACAAGTGCTTTGATAGTTACCGCATGCTTGCAAGACTTACAGTGCATGTGTCGATTCGAAAGAAGGTAATGTAATTTACTTTTTAATTTTTATCTCCTTTGACTCTGACAGTCATACTAACAGGAGTTTTCTAATTCCTGATGTAATGCTAAATCCTTCTTTGCTACTGCACACTATGACATAATAGGGTCTGGAGTTTGGACAACTTGGAAGGTTTTTTGTTTGTTTGGGTTTAGGTTGGGCGGGGGGAGTGGCATCAAAAAAATGCACAGACGCAGCATTTCAATTACTAAATGAGAAATGTTGATAGTCATATGATGTAATCTAGAGTTCCATGGAGGACTCCCGAATTAAAATGAAAAGCTAATTTTTCATTGTTTGCCCAGTCTGACTTGTGCCGTTGATCCTGCCTCTGTTTCTCCTTCCATTGTTTTTCAAAATTTTGAAGCAACAATGCAGATTAGATAGCCTCCTACTGTGCAATTCATTAAAATACTGCCTGTAGCCAAATGATAATTACTGTGAAACGCATTTCACCTTACACTCTTCTACGTCAACATGAGGACCAACAGCGGGTTTTCAAAGTCCAGTTTTCTGTTTCGTGTTTTCAAAGGATCCTCCACATCTGCTGTTGCCTCTTGATGCTTATGTAAGTAGGCAGGTATTTTCATCAAGCTACAGTAATCAGGGCATCCATGGATCTCTCTTATTTTATACTTAAAACACTGAGCCCAGAAAATGCACATGCGCATACTGGCTGTGACAAAAGTAGTAGGAGAAGGGGAATATCAATTCTGCAAACTCGAATTCCTAGTGCTGGGTCAGGATTTGGTTCATTACATTCACTCTTGCTTGGCATATGTCTAATGTAATATTGCTTAAGAAGACAAAACAAAAAAAAAAAAAGTCAATAGGACAGCTACAGCTTTTACCTATTAAAAAAGAAAATTTATGGTAAAATTTAAAAGAAGAGAGTGCCTGATTTTCAGTCACTTGTCTGAAATTAAACCTCTGCCTTCCAATGGTTTTCTTCTTCAAAATCCCTGAGCATCCAGGCTGTTATCATCACAAAGGAAGCCTGGCCAGGGTGGATGCAGAAAGAGCCCCAGGACAGGTAAGAAATCTGGTCCTAACCCAGGGATATGGTATAAACCCAGACAAAAATATCTTTTAGTATCTGACAATGGCATTTGCGATCAACAAAAAATATGGGATGGCTAAGCATCTGTATGTATTAAACTCTGAAGAATACAGCACAGTTTACCAGCTTAACTCTAATTTTCTTGGTAGAAATTGGTTCTGTCCATGCTCCAGGATAAGCCTCAAAAAACATTCACTTCACAAAAAGTTATCCTAATTTTAGGTAAAAAACAATTATTATATGGGTAAATTTTTTCTTCCCTCTTTCAGATCTGCTACCTGACATATATTCATAGCTTCTCCCTCCCCCCTCCCCCCTTCCTGTATTTGTAAAACTCTATTTCCTGAGAAGCTTTAACTCTTCAAAATTGTTATTTGCAGTAGATGTATCTCTGGAAGAACACGGATCCTAAGTTTCGTAATTCATGAATTTTCAGAGTTTTCCTTTTTGAACTCAATATTTATAATTGCCTTAGTATGAACATATTGCAGCCAAGCATACTTAACATCGACCAAAAACCTGCAAGCTAGATTAGCTGTATCTAGAAGTGGCAAAGAGAACTACCCTGCTCCGTGCTAACACTAACATCATTGTAATTAGAAAGACAATCTCTTAATCTGGCACTGCAAACAAAAGCGTAAATCAAAGTTCAACAAGCATCAAGAGGAGTATGAATTTTCAGTCTAGTTTTAAGTGTGTGCACAAAGTAAAGTCTCGCTCCAGGAGAAAATTCATTTTCCATAACTATTCTCATCCATCCTCACCTACTGGAATATCCTCAATAGCAATGTGGCATAACAAGATTTTTGTAAACGATTTCAACATAACAAGAAATCTTACAGGAAAAGTTGCTTACATCTCCCCAGGACTCCTGGACATATTACTAGACAAGGAAAAATACTGGTTGGATCATTTTTATCTTTTTTTTTTTGAGAATATTAGGGTGAATTTCAACAGAGAACTCATTTGTCATCATTATCAACTAGGTCTAGAGAATTTACTAAATCCATGTGGGATTTTAAATGCAAGAAAAAATGTCAGGAAAACTTCAAATACTCGAAAGAAGCTTGCACTGATTTTTCTTTCTCCATATTTTTTTCCAAACTAGATAAAACCGAACAGTTTCAATCATGCTGTAATTACTCACAAATCAAACAGCTCTAAGAAACAGGTTTTAAAATTGCCCTTTCTCTGAGTGACACCACAGGTTTTCACTAAACACAGCATTTGAAATAAATTAACACAGTCATTGAGGTCTCCAAGATCATCAATCTATTTTCTATTAAATGTCCATGCATGATGTTAGAGGCACACTCCTTAGTTGCAGCAACCGGATCCTGGCTGCCATTCTTAAATATTATTAGTTCATAATAACTAGATATTTATGGTTTTTTACAACAATCCAAAAAAGGAGCACATAATTCTAAATTTAATTTGTGATGTTTCTAACTTTAAAGACAGCATACACATATGTTGAAAATTAGATTGTTTAACCACTCCTTTAAGCATATTTACAATCCTTCACAGTGCCTAGAAAAAACATCTCTGTTCCTTCATGTGTGTGCATGCACATTTCAAAAATACAGGCAGGAAAAGAAACTAAGTGACCGGCAATTTAGAGAATGTAAATTGTATGTTTAAAGAAACACATGGGTATATCAGAATGCAAACCCTTTATATTTAATGCTTTCATCACTTGAGTTTTGCTAAAGAACATCTAAATACCGTATTTTTATACCAGCTGTAGAACATGTTTTTTCTATGGCCTAATTTGTTGTGGTTGTCTTTCCAGCCCTTTCATTCCCTCAAGTTAATGTGTTATTACTTCAGTTGCACAGCACAATACATAGTTGCAGAATGTCATACTGAAATCTACTGAAAGTATCTTTTACACAATCTTATCTATTAATAACTGAGGACAATGTGACATGGCACTGCCACACAGTTGGGAAGTTTACAATACAGCAACACTTAATAAAAGTACACACAATCTAAGTGACAGGTGATTAAGTAAGACTAATTTATACAGCTAAAAAAAATTAAAAATACATTCAATGCTAAAATCTTACAAATACTTCAGTATTATTTTCCTTTGTCTAGAAACACGTCTAGGAATACTGCAAATAGAAACATGTCTAGGAATACTGTGAAAACAGCAGCAATTTTCTGTAAAACAGTCAACGTCAAATTATTAGCATCTTGCATGCTTTCCTTCTGGGTCAACTGTGAAAAATATGTATAATCTTGCTTAGTGCTCTTCCAGCCTGATTTCCCAAGGAAACACTGCTTATGCAGTCACGGTCTGTTTGTGTATATATATTTTTATTTGCTGTTTCCCTCCCAATAGCTTCTGAATTCATTGAGGAGTTTCAGCCACAGGGACAGCAGTCTCAGAAGTAATTATGCTCCTATAATCTTAATGAAAAAGTATATTTGGCTGTGAAAGAGAGAAACAGAAATGTCATGTACCCACCTCAGAAAATTCTGAGTAAAGGATCAACTTCATTAACAACAAGTAAGACAACAGCAAAGAAGCCACAACAGGTTGCCTCCAGCTAGAGGCAGCATAGGGAGACAGTGCAGGACAGGGGTTATTGTTGCATTGCGACCGCGGGGGAAGCAAGCAGACGAATCAGTATGATTGATACAGCAAGCTTCGGTTTATTTTTCAGTTCTGTGAGCTTATATACTTTTTGCACAGCAAGAATACATGATCTAATTGGTTATACATTAACTATATGATTAGCCTTTGAGTTAACAATAGCTATTGTTAATAATTATAGTTTATGACTCCCTTCTTACTTCTCTTATCACATCAGTTCTCAGAGATTGTTCTGACTCCAGATCAGAAGGCAGGGTGTTCTTGCTCTACACAGGCGATTGCTCACAAAGCTGTTTCAGTGACCCATTACCTTGATCTGAGAGCCATTCTCCAACAATTCTCCCTTTTTCTTTTTGCACTAACAATACATTGTTCATAGCTTTCATGGCCATAGACTTAATACAAGATATAATACATCCAATAATCAATAGTCCTATTATAAGCACAATCAGGATAATAATTCCTTGTTTAAACAATTCCCTTAACCATCCTGACAGACCCCATCAGTGTAATAATGTGTCTAGTGGACTTTGCCATTCTTGTAGTTTTTTCATGTTATTGTTAAGTTGTTTTATTCTGTCATGTATGGATTGGGATCTATCAGTAAGGTTAAAACAGCACATTACTTCAAATTCTTCACAACCATGGCCATGAGCAAGCAGTAAAAAATCAACTGCGGCGCGATTTTGCAGAGTAGGTTTTCTTAAACTATCAGCTTCTGTAGCCAAATCATATAAAATTTTAGAAGTTTATTGATTTGTTTCCCTGCCCAACAAGTTAGGGCTTTAATCACTAAAGCATTGTGTATAGAGCTAAGAGATGGTAAAAATAAGGAAGATGCAACTGTTGCTGCTGTATCCCATAAGGTTACTTCGTCAGAACAATTTTCATTTAAGACTTGCACCTCTCTTTTCAATCAGTGCTGTCCCTGCTTAATTTGGGAGACCTGCAAAAGTTGATGTTTCTTTGGGGTTATCAAAGTTAATTTCCCAATGTAACAAGGTCCACCAGAAGGTTTGCATGGGATACCCGGCCAGGCCCTATCTCCACATATCAAAAAATATCCTGGAGGTAGTGCTTTGGCTCTGGTTTCTGGATATTTTACATCTTGTGTAGAACAATATGACTGGTTATTGTATTTCACATCTAAAGGTGATACAATAGTTTCAACTGGTCCTTTGCCATCAGACACAGGGCTGAATTTAACACATCCCTCTGCTGGTTCTGAGCCTAACACGCTTAACTATTGTGGGGGTAAAGTTACTTTTGTTAGGTTTCTTATTAATAATGCGTTCAAAATGGACATGAAACTCCAAGAGTTAAGATTAGCGGCTTCTCTTATAATGGTAGCATTCAAAGGGATTGATAGTTTTACCCATCTGTCAGTGAAATCAGAAAGGTTAACAACAGGGCTTCCTACCAAACAGGTTTTAAATGGATTACTCGATGCAGAGATAAACAAAAGTCATCTACCCCTGATTCCTTTTTGATGACAAAAATTGGGGTATTCCATGGGCTTGTTGATGGTTGTAAATGTCCTTGTTGCAGCTGCTCCATAACTAACAGATGGGCTTGCTCTAGACTTTCCTTTTTTAACGGCTACTGCTCGATCCACACAGGATCTTGAACAGTCCATGTGAGTTGGATCGGGAAAGTCCATTCTGCAGTGATGGTAATTAAAAGGTTTGTCTGTAAGGATTAATCCTAAATGACTCAAAACATCTCAACCAATTAACATGTTTACACACGAAGGTAAAGACATTACTGTGATATGGGTGAACACAGTTCGTTGATCCAATACAACTTGAACTCTGTTTACACTGCATTGGACTGGTGCCATACCACCAACGCCCTCCACACCTCTCATCATAGCTCACAATGGCCAGTGAGATGGCCACTGTGTGCTAGAGAGAATGGTGATATCTGCTCCAGTGTCTAACAGAGCTGATAACTGCAATTGTTCACCTTCATGTATAATCTTCACAGTAACAACTGGCCGATGATTCAATGGCATAGTGAGCAGAGCTAAGTCTCGTGTCGATCCAAACCCAGAGTTACTCCGAAGAGGAGTAGTTTCTTTAGCCATAGATGTTGTTAGTTGTGACAAGGGTATTAATTGAGCAATTTTACTCCCCTTTTTCACCACTACTGGTGGAAAATGTGTTTGAACTATTATTTGTACTTCTCCAGTATAATCACAATCAATCAGTCCCGGTAATATACACAGTCCTTTTAAGCTGGCTGAAGAATGTCCTAACAACAGAGCTCCTTGAGGCTGGTTGTTTATAATAAGTGGACCCTTGATGCCGGTAGGAATCTTTTGAGGGCGATTATCAATTAGGATGATCTCTACTGTGGTTGTCAAGTCCAAGCCGAGGCTCCCTCTGGTCGCTGGGCGCAGGTCGCTGGCTGGCAGGGTATTGTTGTTGTTGCAGAGACCGGAGCCGTGATTGGTGTCTGCGCGTTGCAGCCCCTCACGCTCCTTGGCGAGTTTCCCGGTTTTCTTTGGAGTCAACACGCTTCTGTACTGTAATTACTCATATTACAATGCTGGCACCATACTTGAGAAACGTGGCATTGCTGGCGAAAATGTCCACCTTGTTCACATTTTTGCATCACAAGCAATTGTGATGGAATGGTTGCTGTAGAAGGTAAGAAAACTAGTAATGTGGGTAATAGCTCAGACACATACTGATTTTGCCATCTGACATCAGGATGAGATTCATTTCCTAGAGTAGATCTTAAGTCCAGGTCCAGCACAGCTGAAGCACCTGGCCCATCAACATGAGTCCTTGACCCCATGTGGACCATGACTGACCAAATATTCTCAAGCATAAAAAGATTTGCCACAACTGTTAGCAATGATATTACTTTGCTGCACACAATCCAGAGACTGCAATATCATCGAAAAACGGTTGAGACCATATACTGATAAGGTATCTTCTGGTAATTTAGTTATCAGCACTAGCCTATGATTCCTTGGGTAACAGCAATGGCTAGCTCCACTGCCCATAACTTAAAAATAAACAAATAAATAATAACTTAATAAAGTAAATTAAGTCACAGATTTTCTATTTAATATACTGTTCCAATTTATGGCATAACTATACTACCAAATTATACAGAGTCAATTTCAGAGATGCTCAGATCCTCCAAATTTTTTTAAATAAATGTGAGCTCCTGGATTGCAGAGACTTACTTGAAAGGTCTATCTCACTATTTCATCACTTTGAAACCCCACTTTGCCTTTCTTTTATGGTACCCAGAGTATACGAAAAGCTTATTCAAATGTCTATGATAACTGATGCTGTCTTGCTCAGATCCATGCACCTCCCAGTAAGATAGGACACCAACTACAAACAGGAAAAACAGTGGAACTGAAACCACTGCAAGCTGTGAAGTCTTTACCTCAAGCTACAGATTCAGACTGAACTCTCAGCCTTCTGAATGTGGAGCCATCTCCACAGAGTGCATCACAGAAATGGGTCAAAGGTGCTCACTGTAATCTGGAATGCATGATCTGTAGATCTCTTCTGGTGAATTGCCACAAAGCTCTTCACATTTTAGCCAACAAGTTTCCTTACTACACTTGCTTCAAAAAAGTATATTTTCTTACCTACATTTCTGTTTTATTCCAAATCAAGGCCTACATAACCAAGCACCATACAAAACTTTACAGAGTATTTTATTATACTCCCTTCTTAATGCCTCTTCTTAGTACTTTAAAGTAAGCCCAGTGGCACAGAGATGCACTATGATCCAGATGCTGTAACATAGCTGTGACTCAGCCTTTCCAAACCAGAAAAAGGCAGCAATTCCTACTTTCAGAAAACTCAAACTAAGGAGCAAGAGATTTCCATCTCTATAGAACACTCATGAGTTACTGTTCACACACATACGAAATAAAGAAAAAGCACCTTTTGTGAGGCAGTGTTTTCCAAAGCACTTTTACAAGCTGCCTAGTTAAACCACTAAAATTTCATAAACGAATTTATTTTGATTACTATTATTTATATAGTTTTTATGACAATTATATGTTTCATTATTAATATGGTATTAGCAAATAGAGGATTATCTGTCTATTACTAAAAGGGAAATAATTGTATTCACAAACATCCTTTTTCCTGGCTGGCTGGCTGGTTATACCCTAAAAAACTAGTATCATATTTCCTTTTATAGCAGTAACAGAATTTAAGGCAATCTGAAATAGAAATCTTGTAACACTTACACTATGGTTGAAAGTAAAAAAGCAATTTTCTGAGAATTCTGCAGAAATAAATACAAATCTGGTCCAACTACATTTTGAAAAAAGATGCATTTTATATATATACTATGTATATTGCACTATATTATAGATATATATAATGCACTATATTATACATTATATGACAAGAGATCTACAGTAGTCTTTGCTTTAGAGAAACTGGTTCTGTCTTACTCTTAAAATGGACAGTTAAGATGCAAACAACCCATATTTCTCAGTTTGCTTGATTAAAGTTGCATAAAATGAAGAGTCCTTGTTTGAAGCAACTGCTCAGTGAGGTCTCTCGCTCATGAAACATGTTGTTGAGAAATCACCAGAACTTGGGAGGATTCACACATCTGTAATCTAATTCCTGTTGTGACGTACATTAAAAAAAACAAAATAAGGAAAAAGTTGTCACTAGCATATTAGAGTAGGGCTTCAAAATGTTCCTTGCTCAAAAAGAGCTTTTGAGCGTTCCAGGATGGTAAAGTGACAGAATTTACAAGTCACTCAGTTCCACCTGAGATTTTTCTTCTACTCTGAAGTTTTCAAGCCTGACAATAAATGATTTCACTTTCCACGTAAGCAAACACTCTTCTGGCTCAAGAACTCATGGTAACCACAAAAGAATTACAGACCCACATGATTATTGCTTCTACATCATACACATTACTAATTTTTCATTCTCAGTGGGACCACAAGGAGTGCAAAGCCAAGTTAAATGAGTAATCCTGCATGCTGAGCACCTGATGTTGTAAACTTATCATTATCTTAAAGGAAGGTGCATTCTCCTGTTACTGTGCTTCATAGAATTATCTACACCTCCTTTCAGAAAAGAAATAAAAGTTCATATTGGTAAATTTTCATGCTCCATGATGATTCTCCATTTTAAGCGGTACCTGAAATAGTGCTCTGAATTAGACTCTGTGGAAAAGGCAAAGCTGAGGAAATCTTAATCCAAGGGTTAAGTGCACTCATCCATATGTAGTTATTCACACTCACCTCCTGGTAGACTATTCCAGCTGTTGTAAACCGCCCCAACTGAAACTCAGACTTTACATATATTGAGAATAAGTGTATGGGACCAGAAAACAAGAAACAGAGCATCTGAATCTGATGAGATTGGCACTGCCTGAATTCTAGTTTTTGCTTCAAGGACCACTTACAGATTTTGTATTAGTGGCACGGCCAAACAGCATTACATACAGAGCACATTACTTTCACACATTTTATTTGTAATGTTTGCAAAATTCAAAACAATAAAATTAAGAACGTTTAGACGGTAATGATACTTGAGGCGACACTCGTGAGACATTTTTTTCTTTTCTCACTGTTCTCAATACTGTTTGCCATGCCTTTTCAATTTGAACAACTTCTCTAACTAGATAACTAGAAGTTTTAAAGTATGTGCTCATTCCCCAGTGTAAATTAAATCTAAAAAAAAAAAAAAAAACCCAGAGGAAATGTTTTCCTCTATTTCTAAACACTGATGATTTATGTGCAGTATATCAGAACTTAATGTACTACTTTCCCTTCTTGCAATAAATTTGTAATCCTATCTCCTTCTTTATAAACCTCATAGCATTATTACACCCAAGATTAAACTAGCTAGTAAATAATACGCAACTATTCTTCATTCCAAACCTTTTATTGCTTCCAATATTAACTAAATGCAGAGAAAATGTAGGCGTCCTTTTCATAACTGTTCAGTGTTAGCTTTATCCTAACCCTTCAAGATGCTTAACAGATTGCTCCATACCTTGAAATGCATTGCTTGTTCTAAAATTGCATTTATATTATTCAAATATCTCAGTATCATATACTTACCCACCTTATTACATAATCATAAACAAAATGCGTATCTCACACATAAATAGAAAAATAATTGCTAAAGTCAACTTTAATATGCAATTTTTTGCATATGGAAACATTCATTCAACGTAGAATACATTAACGCATTCATATATTGTCATGGGTTCAGCAGTAGCAGTCATTTTTCTCCTTCTTAGTAGTTGGTGCAGCACTGTGTTTTTGACCTGTGGCC
>JAOEHY010017801.1:31497-45569 GCA_025447955.1 Psilopsiagon aurifrons | reverse complement strand
GCTCGGGGCCTGGGGGCGGCGGATTGGCCCCGGCTGCCGCCGCCGCCCCGCCGAAGGGGTAGCCGTGCTGGGGCTGTGGCGGCGGGTGCGGATGCTGCTGAGCCGTGCAGGGCTCGTAGTGCGGCGGCTCATGCTGTCCGTACGGGTCCCCCGGGGAAGGGGAGAGGTGGTACCCCCCGGAGGCGTTCAGGCTGCTCAGGCTGTTGGCCGTGAAAGCTGCAACATCGCAAAAATGGGACAGCTGGGTGAGCCAGGGGCTGGAGATAGCTGAAATCATTCCAAAAACAGGCGGTCAGGGCTCCGCTCCGGCTCCCGCTTCCCCCCCCCAGCTCCGCGCCGCTCCGTGCGGCCCCCGCCTCCGGCCGGCTCCGCGGGGTGCCCTCCGCCTCCTCTCCTGCCCCGCGCCCAGCCCAGCGGGGCGCCTCCCCTTTTCCGCTTTGCTTGGCCCCAGCCCCGCTCCCCCCGGGGCAGGCGGGGAGCTCGCTGCTCCCGCTGCCTGCCTCGGCTCTTCTCTTTTTTTTTTTTCTTCCTTTTCCTTTTTTTTTTTTTTTTTTTTTTCCTTAATCATTCTTGGGTGTCCTTGTGGTTTTCAGCTTTGCTACCTCTTTGTCTTCTCTAGTGTATATTTGTTTCTTAGCATCTGGTTTGCTAAATTAAGCAAGCCTCATCTAAATCTTCTTTCTATTCACCAGACCATCCTAGGAACTCTTTCTCTGTCTATTCAGATTTCTTACTTTTATTATGATTTGACTTAATTCAGCAGTTTTTTCTAACTTCAGAGACCAATCACAAGCAGTTGATAAGTGTTTAATAATCAACATTCACTGTTGATTTGTCTCAAGTATTGTTTCTATTCATAATGTTTCTCTAAGCCTTTTTATTGTAGCTTACCTAAAATCTATTGATTTTACAGAATTCAATGGTCTGAATCCAACTCATAATAAAAGGATAGAAAATGACCTATTGTTTTCTCTTTTGGAGGTATAATACTTACAGAATTACTAGACAAGTAAAATAAGGCAATTTTAGAGCCATTTAAAGATTTTTTGTCTGGGTCATGCATATTTTGCCTAAGGTTATTCCTCTAGAAATCATCTTGGTTTTTTACAAATTCATGATGGGTGATGATTCAAAATATATACAGTCTACCCTTTGTGTCTAGCCTGTCCTATTTCTATTAAACCTTTGTTTCAATCCTTTTGCATGTTCTTTCTGTTACCTGCTATAAAATTGCTAGGCAGCAATGGCTGGATGAATTACTGCTGACTGATTTCAATAGTATTTTGGTTTTGCTTATAAAATTAACTTCTTTGCCCTGTTACTTGTGTGTTTAGCTACTCTATAATTAGCTGTTTCCTTTTCCCAAGTATTGCTACTTGATTTCAAGTTCAGTGAGTGCAGCACCTTGAAATAAATGAAAAGCTGCCAAGAGGAAATGTGGTTTCTAATGGTGATCTTGTCATCAGTAGATCACAGACCAAGTCAAGGTTTGCATTTAGTGTAAAGGTCCAGAGGGCGGGAGAAGGATGTGGTGCTGATCTGCAAAGAGAAAATGAGGCAGAAAGCAGTTGTGTGAGTTTCTCTTCTGTGCAACACTTCTTGGATGTCTGACTTCTTATTGGTGTGCTTGCTCTTTCTCCATATGTTTGCTATAGTTGCTTGATGAACCAAATTATATTTTATATTTTTTATCACAAAGGCGAAGGAGAGAAGGTAATTAGCTCTGTTTTTCCTGTGTAATCCAGCAAGCAAGATATCACATAGTATCAGTGATTAGAAAAGGTTTTGATGAAGGGAAGAAACAATGTTAAGAAAACTATTGTGCAAGTAAATGCGGAAGGTCAGACTCTGCAGGTGAGAAAATTCTAGCTTTTCCCTGCTGATCCTCCTATCACGGTTTGGGAAACATTGCTGTGCTGGAGCGTCCTTACGTAGTTGACCGGTGTACTGAGAGCTCCCCCTCCTGTTTCATTCTACGTATTAAGTGCTTGCAGATCTCACGCCTCTAAATCAGAAATTTCTAATATCTTTCATTTATTCTGCAATATGATATACCCGTGCAGTGAACACTTTTCAGTGCCAGTAGATTTCCACAAGCTCAAGTTGTAAGCTCAGCCTAAGAGGGTTGCTGGGCGAAACTGTTGGGTACCATTCCACATACAGCCGTAGTTTTCCCACATTTGACTTCGGGTTTATAGCATTAATTTTTCTTTTTCTGTTTTGTAGCTGTAAGATGAGGACCATAAAATTTCATCCTGTGAGGAATTTCATAAAAAAGAGTTGGCAATTTTATTTTTCAGGTAAAAAAAAAAAAAAAAAAAGGTTTCTTGGACAACCGAATTTAAGAAATTTTCCCAGCTCAGGCTCAAGAAGGAGCACCATGGAACCCCATGGAAAAGCAATCTGTGTTGAGGAGGAGCAAGCTGTGACTATGAGGGAAAGTACATTAAAAGGGATTTGATACATGCTGTTGGAAATTTTCAGTTGTTGCCATGTCCTGCTGTTGGAAATTTTCAGTTGTTACCATGTCCGCAATATAGAAACTGAATTGTCTCATCCACAGGTAATGCTAGAGAATGACATACATTTCATGGAAAACTGCTCAATTTTGTAAACAAAAATAAAATGTATCCACAGCCACTTAAGACAGAGAGATGATCTTTGCTGAAGATTTTATTTCAAGAATGAGCAATAATATTTTTCCTGAGGCTTAATACTGGTATCGTATAGGCTCTTAATTCACAATGTGGAGAACCACAGTTGATGTTGTGCATCCTTTGTAATGACTTGGTTTCACTGGGTAGCTGACAGCAAATGAGCAACTTCAAGGAGCTTGAAAGGTTGCTAAAGGAGAAGAATTCCTATCAATCATATCAGTAATTTTTCATTTCCTTTGAGCAAAAGAAGATTCTGGAAATAACCTGCTAGTAAAGAGAAGTGATGAAAGAAACAGACACTCGTTTTTGAGCAACATTGTTCACTTTTGTGTAAGAAATGAGAGTTATGCAGTTTGAATGTCAATAGAAGGAAAATCAAGATTAAATATCTCCAGGCATATGTACCACTCACATTGCTTGTGGTAAGACAACATAAGAATTTGCAAAATTTTGAACTGCTTCATCCAACAAAAAAGAATTTTTCATCTCTCTGACAGAAAAAAAAAGAAACACCAGAAAATGACAAAAATAGTGTCTACAGAGGTACCAGTGTTTATGGTGGTTTTGTTTGTACAGGCAGAATAAAGCTCCAGCCATTAGTTGATACAATATTACATTGTCATTTAAATCTAAAAGTTAGATTACTATAAAAAATATTCTCTATCATTTGATAGGATATTTCACCATTTCTCCTTTCTTCCCTTTTGTATTTTACTTTCTGCTGTCCATTTACCTTTTTCTTCTATTCACAAAGATTGTTTTCACTGCTTTCCTGCTCTTTTGCATCTTCCCTCCAGGTTTGTCTTCTGAATTAAATACTTCTGTTTTCTCACAGTAAACACATTTATCAAAAGAAAATGGACATGAGGCAGGAGGGAGGAGGCTACAGTCATATAATCTTCTCTCTCTGTGGAAGGTACTGAAGAAAGTGCATAAGAATGAATTTCCAATAAATATAGCTAGGGTTAGTGATGTTCCAGATTGTCTGATGTTTTATTTTTCAAGCATTCTTGCAAACCTTTTTTCCCTGATGAAGTTCTTCAGGAAAACTACTCAATTAGTTTCTCACTGAGTGTGAAGACAAGCTTTTCTCGGTGAATCCATGTAAAACAAGGAAGGAATCAAGGGTTTTGTTTCTTTTTTTTTCATATTTAATTTCCAAACAGTCTCTGCTTTTCCTGTTCACCCCTGCTGTACTGCCTTTCATAGCCTTGCAAGAGATTGAGGCAACCTTTGGAAAGTTGTGGGAACGGATGAGTTGTAAAACAAGTTCTGGTGACACGAGAACTCAGCAAAATCATCATCTGAGAGCTGAGATTGGGCGCCTGTGAACCAGCACTGATGTCTGGAAGGAAGCAGGGCCTCAGGAAGGATATGGTAATGCTGGGGCTTGCAAAGCACATTGTGTCTAGAACTGCAATTGAGACATTTCATTGCTTTAAGATTGTGTTTCGGTTTTGTCTGTAGAAAGAAAGATTATACTTGCTTTAGGACTGATACTTCAGGCTTGATAGTCCATATGTGTTTCTGACTCCTTCACTGCCATCAAGTAAGTATGATACCAGTGCCTCTCAGATGCTGGGGACCCTAAAGTCTCAGACTCTTATGAATGAAAGATCTGCTTTAAAGCAACCCTATATAAAGACAGTTTCAGTAGTGAATCTCACAGAAAAAAAAAAAAAAAGGTGATCACATCCTCTGAATTGTCTGGCTTTTAGGTATGTTTCCTAGAGAAAGTGATAGTACATGAACTATCACTCTTCTTTTATGTAGTTTACTGTTTTCCTGGAACTGCAGCCTACCCATAGGTACCACTGGCTCACACACAAAAAAGAGTGTTTCTGGAGCCCACTGCTGCAATTATGAAATCTATGCAGCAGGGATGGGAGAATGGGACTCCTTCATTGCCATTGTGTGTAGTATATGCAGAGGAGTTATGGCTAAATAGCAGCAGCAGCAGCCAATGAAACATCTGTATTTGGTGTGGCCATTCAAATGGATGAAAAGGAGGATTTTTTTCCCTACTTCATTAATGTAAGCAATTATTTGTCATCTCTGCTGATTGCTATGTGAAGATTACAAATAACTTAGGGCAGAAAACTATGAGAAGAAGGTAAGTGACTGTGTGAAACCAAGGGAGAATTATACTGAAAGGTAGCTTTGGGAGAATCAGAAAGAGAAAAGGGAAAAAGTGAGATCATCACCCTCAAGGTTGAAGAGAAATTCAAGACCTCTTCCTCTCAACCAGGATTAGTATGGTAGGGGGGTGCTCTTATATATTGCTGTTAATTTGTCTACTTTTTTTTTGGTGCATAATAGTTGTCTATGGTATTGGATACAGACTAGGCAATAAACATCCCCTATGGTTTTAAAAGCCATAATGCAGGTGATGAAACAATGACACCTTTTTCAACTTTGGGTATTTTCATTTAAGTCAAATGACTAGAAACAGTGACCCTGGTCATGCTCACCCTGACTCCTGGTTTCTGCTGCCCGCTTACAGGTATGGGTTCCAGTGTTATGGACCAGCCCCAGCCACATTTCACAGGGTATGGTAGCAGTACTGACTTAATAATTTCCTTGAGCAATTTTTTATTTTGCTTTCTAAAAACTTCAAATTTGTAACATAGATTTGCATATATTTTATGGGAAATACTTTATATTTTCAGTTATACTCTTGCAATTAGTCTAAAAGCATGTTCAGTTACTTTGAAAGTATCCCAAGTCACTTTCAGCAATCCCAAACCTATACAGATTAGCAGGACAATCTCTGTGTGTTAATCAAATGGAAATTCTTCATATTGAGAGTAAGGAATGACAGTATTAAGGCAGTTCAGTTAATTTTTGACTACTGTCTATGTATTTTAGCTGTAACTTTTTCTTGTCATGCTGCTGTAAATCTGGGTAGACATACATACTTTTGCAAAAATAAAAATAACATTTTAAAATCTCTAAATGAAGCATCTAAAATAGACGTCAAACACTTGTTATGTATTCCATTTTGCTTTCTCAATACAATTCACAGCAAAAGAAAAAAAATTGAACAGCTTTATTAATAAATTCCATGGTATTTTCCTGTGTTATGGGAGCAATATGAATTCCTAAGAGCTCCATGCATCTGAAATTTGTCTCGATGTGGCCCATTTTTTTTAATTTGGGTCTGTCAGTAGAAAATAGAAGTAATTAAACTTGTGACTAGCATGGAGAAACATTTTACATCCTAGCACTGTAGCTTGATACCCAGTAGTTTCTTTATATTTCTTTCAGTTGTCAGATCAAAGTCTCTCAAGTACTATAACTCAGCCATGCTTTGATTAATTACTTCACACAATGAATTTGCAAATTATATTTCTGAAGTGATTTATGTACTTTTTTACTTCAGTCACACACACCCTCCCCCCATTTTGTTTGTGTTGGGTTGGGGTTTTTTTCCTTTCTATTCTGATCTTACTCACTAATGTAGTCAGCCCACACCTTGGAAAAATATTCTTGAAAAATAACTCATGCTATTTTATGCTTAACAAATTGGTATGAAGAAAGGTTTCCAGTAAAGAATGAAATGTTACCTGAACAGTGCAATTAAACAGAACTATAAGAATCACTTAAACTGCAGTCACCCACCAGCACTCCTAGTCAGGACTTCAGCCTCCGTGCTTTCTACAAATGCATGAAAACCCTCCCTAAAAATTCCCAGCTGCAGGTTTTGTCTAGGCTGGGGTTTTGTTCGAGATAGGGCTATTGGAATAGCTGAGCTAGGGCAACCTTTAAAATACATGTTCAAACCAAACATTTGGTTACTGTAGTTAGACATTGGTAAATAGTATTTAGCGAAGTAATAACTTGCCTGCACCAGTGATGTGCTTGTCTGGGCAAAGTTTAATATTTACATTTGTGGTTTCATTGTACAATCTCACATGGCATACTGCTGTTCATGTTCAATCCATTTGCATTACATAGTGGTGTCTGATCTCTGTTTAGTGGTATTGTGTTTATATATATAAATATCCATGCCTCCCCGAAGACTTGATCTGACAAGCTTCTGAAGGAGTGCTGTGAGCCTATTTCTCTCATTACTCCTACCTAATGTCCTTAGCTCTGAATGTTTGAATACAGCACCCTTTTGTATCCTTTAGAAGTCATTTTCATCTAGATGCTGTTTTGTTCTTTACTCTTGTATGAACTGAACTAGGACGTAGGTGGACCGGAAGGGTCTTGATTGCAGATGTGTAACTGGGATGCCGACCCAAATACTCCTGTTTCTTCCAACAGCTGAAAGTAATTGTTTCGTCCATCCATATAGGAAACTGCACAGAGTGAAATGGGCTGAAGCCTTACAGATTGGAAGTATTCATTCACTCCCTGCCTTCCCTTTAAAGTATGCTAATAGCTGTCCGTCAGACAAAGCCCAGCTATGGCTTGGGGGATAGTTCACTTTGAAGGCCACTCATTATAGGGAAAATAGACAAGATTTCAATAAATTTGGTCATTTGACACTCCTGACAAGATTTTCAATCTCAAACCCTTGAAATGCCTTCACATCATGCCCCAGGACCTGCAACAACTTCCTTTGTATGTGACATACAGCTGCTGTGCTGGTGGGCAGAACTGTTGATCTCAAAATATTTTAACCTCTTTCAACTGGAAAAAAAACATGCATGCAAAAAATACCGTGTTCTAGGTCCACCAAAATGCACCAGAAGGGAGACTCATAGGAAATACCATGAAGTGTGATGAGGCCAGTCTGCTGTAGATGGGGACAGCCAAGAAATGTATGTGAAGGCACACTGCAGCACCTGCTCAGGGGTGAATGATTGTTCCCTGGGACAGGTGCATTTAGCCATGTAGGTATAACAAGCTGTCTAGCTCAGAGTCGTGTCTCCAACAGCAGCTAGAGTTGGAGGCATGAGGTAATGTGTATGCATTTTAAGCAAATTTGGAGTGATACATCTCCTTGTATGCGTTCACTGTCCTAGTTTGCTTGTGCTTTCTACCTTCAATTTTAAATAGACCTACCACTTCTGGGTCTGACCTTGGACATTGGTAGAGACAGGTCTATTTCTCTTTGTTAGGAAATATTTTTCAGATAAATCATTTTGGTCTTTCTGAAACTTTGTGATATCCCAAAATTTTGTAGGTGTTTTAGAAGTCTGAAACCTTTTATGACTCCTGTAAATACAGTTTCCTATTGCATTCACATTTTTTCCACTGAAATGCTAATTTCACCTAAAAATTAACTTGGACAACCAATAAGGAGGGTACATATAGGGATGCTGGGGAGGGACTCTTCAGTAGGGACTTAGTGATAGGACAAGGGGTAACGGGTTCAAACTTAAACAGGGGAAGTTTAGATTGGATATGAAGAAGAAATTCTTTAGTGTAAGGGTGGTGAGGCACTGGAATGGGTTGCCCAGGGAAGTTGTGTATGCTCCATCTCTGGTGGCGTTCAAGGCTGGGCTGGACAGAGTCTTGGGTGGCGTGGTTTAGTGGGAGGTGACCCTGCCTGTGGCAGGGCGGTTGGAACTAGATCATCTTAAGGTCCTTTCCAACCCTAACTATTCTATGATTCTACATGTATATCTTTACAGACTGCTTAATTTGGTCACTAACACATAAGCAGATGAATTGTAGTTTCTTTAAGTTTTTCCATTGCCTTATTTAATACTGTGCTCATGGCACTTCATTTTAAAACTTCATTTTAACAGCAACATGGGCTCAGCCTGTGCACAGCTGCACAATGTCACTGTAAGATAGGGCATACCATTGCCTCCAGTTTTGAAAAAACAAACCCAGCTGACCAAGAACAAATGCCCATGGTCATAAAATGACCCTTCAAGTGCAGTATGTTTCTCATGACTCTTCTGAAAGACACAAAAAATACAGAACATGAGATTGTTTCTATTTCTAGGCCCAAAATCAATAAATAAGAGTGTCAGCAAGCTAAGTGTCAGCTTTGCATGAAATAATAGAGTCATAGGAGGGATCCTTAAAAAAAGAATAGGTTGATTTTTGCATAGAGACCACTATGAAAATTCTTTGTGAAAAGAAAATTAGTGCCTCCATTTCTGAGTTGAGAGTTGAGAAACCAGTGGAGCTAGCATAGTAATAAGGCATTTTAGAATGTCTATTATTAGGATATCAATGCATCTTGTGTATTGAAGCAGCAAATCCAGGTGTGAAGTTCTTCAGACATGTAACAGTATCTCAAAAGACTGCTATCTTTGTAGAATAAATCAAATAATACATTCCTGTAAGGACATAATTTTTCTTAAAGTAGGATTCATTCATTTTGTGTTTGTTTTTTTGACATATTTATATGTATCTGTGATGGTCTTTGTAAAGGGTCTGCTGGAATACTTGAAAAATACTTCCTTATAAATAAAAATTAAAAGGTTAAAAATAAATTATTTCTTTGCATCTGTTATTAGCTCTGTGTGTGTAAATTCCTCTCTTGCTTGTCAGATACTGTCAAATCTACCTAAACATGTTTTGTTTTCTCACCTTATACCCCCAATGGCCTAGTAGACATTTTGCACTAATTTAGCACTTTGTATATTTTGTACAGTTTATGTTGTTATCCCCTTTCAGTTTGTATGTTTCTTCTTAATAAAGAAAATATGTATAATAAATGAAGAAAAAAAAACCCACCCTGAAACAAAGAAAATATACTACTCCCCCAAATCTTTGCATGTAATTCATAGTGACGTTTGGTCTAGAAAAATAAAAGAACAATGGCAGAAAAAAACATTTCTATGGCCTATCACATTGGATTAAAAGAATACATGTCCTCAGTCTTACTAGTTACAGTTTTTTTCTGTCAAAAGAGGTGTTAGCTTAACTTTTACACATCCTGGTTTGTCTCTTGACTGTAGCATGTAAGGTTAAATGCACATGTAAACCTCTGGGGATTGATTTCTTGATGGTGAGAATGTCTTTTGAAAATTTTCAGCATGTAAAATTAAGTTCTCAAATCAATCTCCTCCAAAGTGGAGTGTGTTAAACCCAAATTAGAGCTAGCTATCTCCAACATGTATTTATAATCTGTTGAATTAATAGATGTTTATTTTCCTCAACAAAATTTTCTTTCTTACATTCCTCTCCGAAGAAAGTCTGTTGGGATGCTTATTGTCATAGATTGATTTATTTACTTATTTATTCAAACTAGATAATATTTCTTTTCAAACACTGCCTAATTTTTTCTTTTTTGTGTCTGTTTTTTAGCTTGGCCTTTCATATTCTTTCCTTCCCCAGTACCTTCCCAACACTCCTGTCCTTGGGGGTTGCCACCTGATTGTAGGAGCCGATCAGTAGGCTGGAGAATTAAGACCAGTTTCTTTACTTCAGTAGCAATATCCAAACAAGAATCAGCTTCCACACTTTTGCCAGGACAACTACCGAACCCAACATGTATGGGAAATCATCTGGTTTTGCATACAGGGACTCTCAATTGGTTTAAATTGGCATGGTGCTGCTGAATGACTCTGTGCTGATTTAGACAAGCTGAGGATTTGGCTGTTCTTATCTAAAAGAAGAAAACTCAAAAATATGAGTACACACTTATTTGTGCTGAACATGTTTTTTTTATGATGAGTTTCTAAAATTCTGGAGAAAGGTTTGTGGGCTGTCTTCCCCCCCTTCCCCCTCCCAGCCTTAAGTGCACTTGAATACCGGCAGAAAAAGTTTCAGGCCGTGATGGAGGAAGCAACTTACTGACAAAACAACTCTTCTCTGAAGGACTAGAGAAAATAACCCTGGAACATCTGGTTTCCGTTTAGACCGGAAGCACAGAAAAGTTGCCTTCCACTTAATTTTGGCATTTAGGATATGCAAGAGTCTATTTTTGTCTCTTTTCCAAAAGGAGTGAAGCTGCTGTCACCATGTTGCCTGTCACTCTGCTCACTCATTTTTCTTTTCTTAATAACTCAGGAATTCACTGGCCAACTTCCAAATCAGATGGAGAGGTAGGTGTATGAAAGATGCAGACTTCTCACAATGGTTCTCAAAAATAGCAGCCAAGTAGAGAACCTGCTTAATGCCTTCGGTGAGAAGAAAGGTTGGAGCATGAACTCAGGCAAAGATCATAGAACTTGGGACAAGTATGTTATGAATGGCTTAACTGAAAAAGGAGGGGGAAAAAGGCAAAGCAAAACAAAATCTTCCTAGTCATCGTCATTTTTTTTAAGAGATCAAGAAACCTACACATGATGTAAGAGCCTTGGGTGACATGGTTTAGTGTGAGATGTCCCTGCCCGTGGCAGGGGGGTTGGAACTACGTGATCTTAAGGTCCTTTCCAACCCTAACTATTCTATGATTATATGTTACTCACAGCTGAGGGGCTGGTCCTCTGGTGTCTAATGAGGAACAAACACTGACTCAAGTTTTCCCCACAGTTAGGATGTATAATTATCTTTCTGTTTCACAGACTACCCAGTATATAAAAAATATATATAAAAATTAAATTGCTGCTGTATTCTAATCCAGTTAAAACAGAAAAGAACCACATGATACAAATCTGTTGTAAACTAGACTTTAAGGGGTTTGGAGTCTCTTAGATCAAGAGGTAGGTGTGGGTCAAAATTAGAGGAGTTCTGTCCATTTGTGTGCTTACACTCTTGCTTGTTTCAGGATCTTTTTATTTCTTGAAGTTTAGCAATTTAAGTGCTTGTCCTCATTCAGACTGCTTCCTAAAACATTTTCTCTGTGTTATCTTTCAACATTTACCCCACAATATAAAATGAATGATACATGCATATTTACGATCTATTTCAAAGCGTATTGATTGAAATGTGGCCTTCTATGTAAGTTTATCCTAGCATGTGATGATGGACATCACTCCAAAACCCCATTTTCCTCTCATTTTTCCCAGATACTGCTGAGGACTTTGAGCATGCACTGCATGATTAGACTGAAACTTCATGAACTCTGGAGAGAAAGGTGGAGTAACATTAGACTGGAACAAAAATTTGTTTCTTGCTGCATTATTAGTCCTTTCCCAAGTTGTGGATGTTACTTCTTTTTCTAAATTAATACAGCTCACTTGAGTAAGACTGTTCATATCTTCTAGCCCTGAAGTTTTTACTTCTTTACTCCTCTGGTCCAACATTTTTTTGGCATGCTTAGGCGAGGTTGAAGCATTAACGTAAAAGTTGTCAATGTCGAGAGGAGCAGACTCTCCCTGCACGTACCTGTGGGTCTATGTCACAAGAGGAGCCGGTGGCTTTGGGCAACTTGTCTACTCCTCTGCTCAAGGCTGCAGTCTGCATTTAGTTCCCAGTGCAGTGCAGGGAGTCCTGTTTTCTCCGCTGAGTGCATCTGTTCTCTATGCATCTGCAGTCACTTACCACAGGCTTCTCTATTCCCTGATCAAGCCTGAGGTGTGTGATCCTGTTGTATAATCTGATGTAGCATGTGGTTTGGCTTCCACTTCCTTGTTCATGTGAGGTTATTAATTCTCTTTTAATGAAAACTTCAAATTCTGGACCAATCTGGTGACAAGACACTTTTTCTCTTTTTTTGGGTCCTGTTTCTCTGCACATTCTCTGCTGTTTTGTGGATACAAACAGCCTTTTCCTTGTTGTCCCTGCTTTTTTGTTCCTCCCCTGCATTGCTCCCTGTTGCTCTGCTACAGTTTTTTATGAGGCAGAGTAAGCACTAGACTGAGATAAAGGAAAAATAACTTTCCTTTTCTCAGGGTTTTGGTTTCCTTTTTCTTTTTATTTTATACCTGAATGGTTCTTTGACCTGATTCACTTTTCCCATCTGAAGCAACAGACTGAAGGCAGCTTTCCAGTGGGGAAGTAAAGAGACGTTTAAGTCAGCCCTACTTCTGAGAGGGGTGTAACCACAGTGTTAAGAGGAGGACACTGAGCACTGTGTGCTTGCAGTTGCTGAATTTACTGAGAAATTTACTGTGAAATTTATCCTCTCCTTTGGTGGACAGGCTTAATCTGCCTTTATTGTACAAGTGCCTCAGATTGGGAAAATGTTTATACAACACTGAGTAAACTGTGAGTGCTCAGAAGATAATTACAATTATTTTCTCCACTATCTGTTAAACTTTAAGCTCCTCCATGATATCTATTTTGGTGTTCATGAATGAAATAAGATGGGAGGAATGAATGAAATTTCCTGTGTATGGATAATAAACACCTGCTTTGAAGGAAGGTCTTTACGTTCATATCCTGTCCCTTCTGTAAAACACTCCCCATGGTATACCATTATGTTAAATCAATAAGGAGGAAAATGGTATTCTACGCATATGTGAGCTAATAACAACTGGCATGCAGAACATAAACACCACAGTGGGTCACACTAAGGCAGACTGGCAAGCTGCTGCGCTAGCTTAGTTTCCAAATGCCTGAAGATAATTGCACCAGTATATCCCTGCAAAACTTACAAAGAAAAAAATAAGATTATCCCAAGCATGAAACTAGCTGGAAAATTACTCAACAGTGTTATTGAAAACTCATTTTACCTGCTGTGATATTTAGCTAATATGATTAGCAACATTAAGATGAAGACTTCT
Source organism: Psilopsiagon aurifrons (assembly GCA_025447955.1). Taxonomy (NCBI): domain Eukaryota; kingdom Metazoa; phylum Chordata; class Aves; order Psittaciformes; family Psittacidae; genus Psilopsiagon; species Psilopsiagon aurifrons. The sequence continues at coordinate 32,389 of JAOEHY010017801.1, read as the reverse complement.
ACTATAGTTTGGAAATAGACCCCAACCTACCTATCACGGTGGGAAATTTGTTTTGTTCTGCAACATAACAGCATCTCCTGCTTGCATGAAATCTCTTTAACATCTACCTTTGCTTTCTTATATCACTAGTGTCAAATTCAGTACTGATTCATGAGTAATATATAGTTAGGAACTTTGGCACTCAGAGTGGTACAAATGGTAAGAGAAGCATTATTTCAATAGTTAATCACATAACATAAATTTTAAAATCTTTTAAACGTGATTTACAATAGATTTGCATACACAAAACATTTTCACACTGAGCTCATTTTTAGACTTTTGCATAGGTGAAGTCTATTCTATTTATATGTGTATATAAGAAGTTGAAATGCTGATGCTTATTTTTAATAAGATATAAAACCAGTTTTCTTTTTCTTGAAACTATTTCCTTACACTTCAGTCTTCCCTGATCATACCATCTTCCTGCTTAATTTGGTAATTGCACTTCCCTTTTTCTTACAAAGTCTATAATAATATCAGCGTCCATAATAAAATAATACCATGTAACTATAGCACCTGGGGCCTGCAGCCTTAACAAAGACCTCATGTGGTGAGGTCTTAAAAAAAAGCACAGAACTGGAAATTAGTTTTCCCTTTCACAGTTTCTCAAGAGAATTCGTTGTAAGAGAAGAGATAACAGGGTGGCATATGCTGTGCCAAACTATTTGATGCAGTTGCTGCCAACTTGGCCTCATCTCCCAGAGGTGACCTTGCCTTCCTTGAGGAAGGAAGGAATGACAGAAGGCAGCCGGGTGCCATAGGAATGGGTTGGGTGCCTGGAATGGGTTGCCCAGGGAAGTTGTGAATGCTCCATCCCTGGTGGTGTTCAAGGCCAGGTTGGACAGAGCCTTGA
>JAOEHY010017801.1:0-26179 GCA_025447955.1 Psilopsiagon aurifrons | reverse complement strand
TAACTTACAGCTTCACTGTGTGCACACTGAACGCAACTGGGAACAGCTGGAATACTGTTGCTGGTATCAGGCAAATTCATCATTTCATGGAAAAATATTGGGGTAGAGAGTTAAAGTGAAGAGCTTCAATAGCATAAGCATTTGGAAAGTGAATGGATAGGTAAGGCTTTTAGCTGGATTTCCAAGCTGGCAAGCTATTTTAGCACACACCACTCTTCAAGGATTTCAACAGTATCATGAGACCCATAAAATGATTTGATACATAATTTTGTGAAATATGAAAGCTTTTCATGTGCAGATGTTTTGGTTATTTAACTATAGTAACTCTATGACCTTAACTGTGGTAAATAGGTATTGTATGTGTTTCTAATCAGTGTGTATATATGTTGTTTTCATTTTATTTTGAACTAGAATGCCTGTTATTTAATAAAACCTATTCCTCTAAAAGTACCAAACTTTATTAATCCACTTAAAGGCTTAACCATCTATAAAAATGTACTATGCAAATTGGACTTTTTCCCCTTCTTCAGTCATCATGGCCAAGCACATAAATCTTGGGGAAATTTATGCATTTTGAGCATCTCTAAATTGTTAGAGGCCAAACCAATTTAAATAGCAATCAGTGACCAAGAACACCCTTTGCACTCTGAAGGTTTTTTTTGCTTGGTATTCTAATTATTTAATTCAAGCTTGTTACGTTCAGCTCTGCTGGATGCTCTGCAGTCAGAATTCATTCTGCCTTGTTTAATTTGCCTTTTTCCTCTGCCATTAGATTGTTAGCTCTCAAGATGAGAACAGAGCACTAACTCACCACTGCATAGTATGAGTAAAAGCTGCTTCTTAAACTGTTAAAAAAGATAGGATGATCTTTTGGATTTGACATTTGGGACAGAGGTTTTGTGCATAGTTTAATTGCTTTCCAGGCTGGGATCATTTATCCCTGAGTTTTTCCCACTTGTTAAGACTGGACTCCCATTTTATAAAGCGTTTAAAGGTCTTAAAAAACCCCAAACCAACATGTAAAGTTCATTATATACATTTTTCACTGACTTCAGTGGAGTCAAAGTTTGTTTCTGAGGCCTGCGGAGTCTATGAGATCTCTGAATGTTATCACAGTGGAAGTGGGAAAGCACTCCAGACACATCTGAAGGTTATTTTCAGAAGTGGCATCTCAGAGAGGGTTGGAGAGGCAAACATGTTGTCTCAAAATTTGTAATGAACCCAGCTCAGTGGAAGTCAGCATTTTCCTTAAGCTTTTAATAGACTGCCAGTTTAGAAGATGCATAGGTTTGAACCCTCCCCATAATGTTTATTCCATTGGAAAACTCAACAGAGGCATTTAAGTCTGATGTCACTTTTGCCATCAGTTATTTCACCCCTTGCACAAGATCTGGTCTCTGTAGTCATGACTGGGAAGAAGCAGAAAAATCTACTGCTGGGCAGTTTTTTTGTGCCTGTGTCATTCATGAAGTATATGATGTTATAGCTTCTATACACAAGAGGTGCATCTTTTCTGGCAAGATAGCTCTTCTGATGTCTTGAAGTGTCCTGAACTCATTACAGCTTTTGACTTGTTCCAGCCTTCAGATTAAAATGGTTTGGGTTACATCATTTTAAACTGCACAAAGGGTCAAGAGGCCGTATCATTTCAATGAGGCCACAGTTCATTTGCTTTGGCTCATGCAAGCCAGAGGATGAAATGCATATTAATAGTCACAGTTTGAAAGAAGGATTGCAGCCTTGGTATTACAATGAAGCGAAACATTTCATACATGATACAACAAAACAATCACTGGATTTTTGCCAGTTTGAAGGAAATAGAGATGAAGGGAGAATGAAAGAAAAAAAAAGTAATTAAAAAATGCACCTGGTACCTAATGCTTTTTTTTTAAAGCTTTTCATTATGGGGAGGAGCAATATTTGCTTTTTGCTTCATGGAGTTGAAATCAGTCCGTAAGGGGGTGGGAGAAAAGATTAATAGGTAAATTCAGCATGCTGACTCCTTCATGTAGTTAATGTCCTTAACCTTATCTAAGTGATGAGCAGCGTTTACACTGACAGTGAGGGGAGATAGGGAGAGGTTAAATATGTGGTTAAGGGAACAAAGTTAATGAAAGCGTATTACAGGATTTTGCAAAAAATATATATTACTATTCATTTAATGTAGTCCTTGGGACAATTACATCCCTGGTGTAATCTCATTAAGCTAATGAAATCACATCAGGGATGAATTTGGCTCTTATATTTGAATTTTTAAAATGCTGGTGTTATCGTAATTTTCTTCTTTGCTTAGCATGCGAATGAGCTCTGGAAGCCTAAGAAAAGAATATTTTAAGGATGATGGAGACCAGTGAGATAGGGAGGATGCAGAGTGGAATATTGAGCCAGTTCATTTTCAGCTCTCATTGTCCTTGACCAAATCATTATTTTAAGTTTATTAGCTTTTCACTTCTCTGTGTGGAAGAACTGCTGCCATCTGAAATCCAGAGTCTTTATGATATAAGGCACCTAGCTCTTCCTAAAACTTGCCAAGGTTCACCTTTAGGTATGACTGACACCCTCAAAGTCATCCTCAATTGCACTGATCCGCTTTAATACCTTATCAATGTTTGAGTGCCTCAGTGTACACAGCTTGGTGTCTTAGATAGCCACTGTGCCTGCTGACCATCCCACAGTAAGTTTCCTAACTGAAACAAAAGCTTTCCAGACTCCAAAATATGGCTACTCAAATGCAGTCTTCATCTACTCTGTCTCCTGTGAGCTTGATGCATAAACCACACACAGCATGCTACTCTTCTGGTGATTTCTGGTTTTTGTTCTTGACAGTAGCATTTTCAAGTTGACAGTAACAAGCTGTATCCAAGTCTTTTGATGACAGGGCTTCAGACTGAACTTTGTGATCGCTCCAGCCATCAAGATGTTGGAGTTTTTTTTCATGTAAGTGATGAGTTCATCATCGAAGCTGAAACTTGCACCAGCATCTTGGGCATGTGTCTTAAACACTGGTCACCAGCGGCTCTGTCTGTGGTCCAGTAAGTGAAATGGAATTCTTCTAAGTGGGAGATTGACATGGGCCAGTAACATAATATTCAGTAACAAACTGCTAAAGGTAATCTCTTGAGAAGTCAGTTCAGATTACTGTCTCCATGAAGTTGCAAAAGAGATTATTTAGATCTGAGTCCTTTGAAGCACAGGTGAATGATCCAAGAAAACATCTACTTGATGGTTTCTTTGACTTTCTGTGTTTTTTCACTGATAGGGAAAACTAGACATAAATGCCCTTAGAGTAAATTCGTGCCTGACAATCTGTTTCACTGCAGAGAAACATCAGCCCAGTGCTTCTCATGGATCATGTCATTGTGACAGGGACATAAGCATTAACTCTGAATATCACTCTTTGTTAAATTGTGCACAATCCTGCTTAGCTAGTTTTTGAGGTGTCTGACTATCCTCACGTTTAAGGAAAAAGAGAATATGGCTGCAGTGTAACAATTCTCTAATTATCCTTGTTTGCCAGAAACAACAAACAATCCAGAGATTTCTGAGAGTTATGCCAGCAAATCAAATCTGCCATATTTCACTGGGGCTAGTTCAGTAAGATTCCATATAAAATAAATTGCACTTCTATTAAATTTGTCCTAAAAACTCTGCAGTAATAATCCTTCAGCATTTTTTATTTATCCTACATTGCTCTTATTTCTCAATAAATCTGGGAATAGTTAAATCCCTGTAAATATTTTTTCCTTATATTTTCCGTTAAATATTACAGGAGTTTTCCGGTTGAGCTATAATAATGCTATTTTCTTCCAGCCTACCTTCTTGTTCTACTCCAGCAGGTTCACAATGAACACGTTCTCAGCTGCCCTTTCCTTTTATTACTTATGACAATCTTCAGAATGCACAGCGGACATTTCTTTTCCCCCAGATCTTATTCTTTATTCATCATGACAATGACACAATGCTCAAGACCTTAATGATTCTATGCAATTTCATTTTTGCTATCAGTAATAGTTCAGACACATATATAATCTCCTCTCCCCCTTCCTCCCTTTCCTCACTAAATTGCTTTTGAATTTTTTAACAAGATATGTAGACATGTCATTTTCCTAAATATTTTTGTTGTTTTATCTGGTATTATAATTATGCAATGTTCATTTCTGTTTCAGTCCAGTGCCTCTGCTATTTTAGTGAAGGAGGTTAGGTTATGTAATCTCATTCTTCTGTGCAGCTGGATTTAAATCTTGAGTGAAGCTGGTCAAATTTTGGAGTACCTATTCTTTGGAAAATCCTGAGCTTTAATTTTTTTTTATTATTATTTGTTTTAAAATTCACTGAATTTTTGACCAAATAATGGGAGACCAATGGCTATGTTCTGCTTAGAGACCACTGAAATATTGTGCTCTGATTTAGATGCAGTTCTGACATTATCAATATTTATCAATATTTATCAATATTCATATTTCTGTTAGAATTTTTTAAACAAGACGGTCCCTGAACCAGGATACTTCCTCAAATAGTATTTTCTTATGCAAGAATGCAATTGTTGGAAGCTTCTTACTCTACAGTGGAGATGGTGAGGTCCTTGAGGTGTAGAATTCACCTGAAATCAGAGGAGCCTAATCCCTTCAGGAGGAACATTGGCCGTGGGGAAGATTTGGGAGCAAAAGCAAGGAAACCCTGGTGCTGTCCTGCAAGCAGGAAGACTCCTGCCTGGATGGGGAGGGCAGTACTGCCTGGGACCTGAGTGCTGTCTCACCCGCTATGCTGTGCTTTTTCCTCCTGACCACTATGCTGGGTTTAAGGCGCTTAAATAAAACAAACAAACAGGAAAAAAAAAGAAGGTAAAAGGGCATTCTTGGTGCTCAGATAGTGATGTGAAGAGGAAAAACATGCTCTTACAAGCTCTAGGGAGATATATGGTTACCCAGAGGTGGAGGTAAACAAGAAGACTGAGTGAAATTTTTGTGTGTTTGAAATGTTTTTCTCCCTTTCTTTCAAAGTCTTGTGACATGGGGGGCCGAAGGAGTTAAAAGTACAGGAACATTTTATTTTGTGTTACTGAATTCGGGAGCCTTTGTGGGTGTCATTGCTTACTTTTATGGATGCTTAATTTTGAATGTTTTAACATCTACAAGGCCCTCAGTGTACATGAATGAACTCTGCTGTCATTCCAAGCACATTGCTTTAATATCTCCTTGTCAGACAGCTACAGTTATTAACAGCAGCATTTAAAATTCACTTTCTTCTTTGAAGAAAGCCTTGACTATAAGATAGAACAAATTACAAGTAGTATGTATAGTGCAGCAGTGTTAAAACTGCTGTCAGCATCCCAATGTGGCCATATGTCTGACATAAAGTACACAAACGAAAGTGTTGAGGATTGGAGCACAGTCTAATGATAAGTAGGCCGTTTAAACAATAAGCCTCTCAAGTGAGCAATATACATTCTGCTCTGTTTTTCTTACTTTGTGCTGCTTTAAATCAAAGTCCATGGGTCTGCTATTGCTGGGAGGTTGGAGATGTTGTCTACAAGTAAATAGGCCCTCTGCCAAGTAACTAGAGCTCACCCTTGGTAAAGGAAGAGCATTGTTCACTAAAATAGTTTGTCTTTTGATGCCAAAGGAAATCAAATCGTAATCAAGGGCTGAGAACGGACTGAAGTCATAAAGGCTGGCTTGCCTCAGACTTTGGCAGCCTCACTTGTTCCCAGGCATATTAAATATAATTTATGTTTGCAGAGGGGAGAGGCTTTATTGCACTGGAAATTTGTTTTAAATAACGCTTAAGTGAAACACTGTCAGGGGCAGCCAGGGATACACTTCTACTGTCATCTAGGCTGCTTGAAATCCAGAATATGTTCATGGGCTCTACCAGATTTGTTCTGAATTTACATCTGTGTAAATGGATATTTATGGTCAGTGTTGATGAAACAATCACATTTCCTAGGTTCTGGTCACCCGTGCTGAGTGGAAAGTTCATGATGAAAGGCTTAACTCAGTTACAGAAAATATTTATGTTTTTCTCAAATTTTATCATGCATGTGAAAATCCACATTAACTATAAATAACCATCTTTGGATGAAAATTTATGAACACTGTGTAGGACAATTGAATCAATTCTGTCCTTGATCTGCAGTGTATAAAATAAATTTTGCTGATAATTCTTGCGTCAAAGTTTAAAATACTCAATTTATGGTTTCAAAAAGTAACTTCAGGAACACTTCAAAATTAAAAAAAAAAAAATATAAAGTTTTTCATTTTTCCTAAATAAGATTTATTTTTTTTTGGAGCACTAAAGCTCACTTTTATTTCACCATGGAGTTAAAAACTAATTTTAAAATAGCTTCTCCTAAGAAGTGATAATTCTACTTTTCAGCAACTTGCTCATAAGTAGCCAGCTGAGGGAAAATACACACTTTTGCACACTTTTGGCCAAGATATGTCTCTTCTAACCTGACATCATGATGTAGGTTACATCTGAAATTCGTTTTACTAATTTGCACTGAGTCAAAGCAATGGAATCTGCCAACTAAAAAGTAAAAGGTCCACCATGCACATCTTATTTAAGATCACATTACCTCCTTCATTTTGCAGCTTTGCCACATTGCATATAGCGTTTGTCAGCAAATTCACTTTAATTCTATGTGTACTGTGTAAAGGGAAATTTGTCCCTAGGGAAAATCATAAGGGGTAATTAAACTACTAAAGAAATGCTGGGGTAGCTGCTATCTTTAAAAAGTGGGTTTTTTTTTTTTTTTTTTTCTTATTTCAATCTTTCTGTTGGAAATAACATTGAAACTGGAGGCTTCCACCTTAAAATAGCAATATTTGATTATTTCATACAGTTGATCTCTCTTCAAGTAACAATTTGAAGCACTTTAAGGTTAGATCTATTAAAAGACTAAGGCAGATTTTAGACCTTGCTGACTAATTTGGATGTCCAAGGCAAGCTTTTAAGAACCTTAAGAAAATGTTTTTTGTATCTATCTCAGTGCTTGAGGGGCCAAAGTAGACAGGCATCTGTCTGTGATGCTTCTAAAAACCCTGCCCCTTTCTGTTTATGTTTTTACCTACATCTTGATGATGTCTAACATTTAAACTACAGCTTAATGCCCAAACTCTATCACCTCAGAGTAATCTGTTGCCTCATGACTAAGCATATTCAGCAGTCTCCAGGTGTTGTTATATATTCTGTACAAGACATCTAATTTAAATTGATCCAGGGTGGTGGGCCTTAGTGAGAGACAAAGTGTCTGGAAGATGTGACTTGCATTTCTTAACATTGCCTGAGTCCATGTGCGAGTCTCACCTAAGGCACTGTAAAATAGCTTGATGAAGACATAAACAAAATCTATTTTTACCTAGAGATGGAGCCCTTCCTTTCCCAGAAGGGAGACAGAATTAAAATGCACTATTTTCTGAACAAAATTAATTAGGTTGCACAATTTTCAATACCTTAAAGAAAAGATGTCAGATTTTATTATGATGAAATGAGAGACAATAGCTGCAGAAATTCTAAAAGTAATCTTACTTTTGATATTAGTGGCTATTCCAAGGGGAAAATGGCAGGGTAAAATTTTTTTACATCACAGCATAAAAATACCAGGACTGTAACCCATGGCTGCCCTTTGACCCAGCTGTAATACATATTTAGAAGATATATGGTCAGGTCTAAGAAACTACAAGAGACAGAAGGGTTACTGAAGAGGTAAACGCTATGACACAGACAAGAACTAAGCTTCCTGCCACTTTTGACAGCCATAGGCGCTCATGAGGATTTGACAAATTGGTAGTCACTTTAAAATAGCTTATGTCAGTGAATAATGCCATGTGATTGTGGACCATGGGCTTTTGAGACCATTAGCAGGGACCATGTGCCCTGCTAATAAAAGCAGGGCACCGTTAAAAAATACAATCAGACTAGAAAGAGATTCCAAAAAGTAACTGGAGAGACCTCAGGACATGTATTCCCTTAAGTGCATGCAGGGATTAAGCTGCTAGGGGAGCTTGCATCTGTGGTTCATGTGAGGATCTCAGATATGCTCTGAAATCAGGGAGGTGCTCTGAGACAGCTCCACACTCTTTGAAGAAGTTCACATAAGGAGCCTTTCACAGAATGACTTCAGGGTCTAAGCCAGTCCTCAGTATTACCTTCTCTAGCACTGAACAATCCTGTATCACACATTTCAAGTGCTCTCAAACTTTCTGTTGCTTTTCTTTTTCCTTCCCTTTCAGTCAAACAATGCAATACAGTGTATTCAGATGTTAATAGGACCATATGTGTATTTCTTGAAGTAGAAACAGACTGCTTTAAAAGTTTTTACTTTTATATATAGACAGGCGTATAGAGATATTTATACTTTTGTTATGTTTTCCACCTTCCCTTTGTATTGTCTTGTAAACATGTCACGAACTTGATCCTTCATTTCTGAAAACAATAGGAGCTGGATGCTGACTTCAGGGGAAGCAAATGAAAGACCCATCTCTCTATTGTTGCAGCTTTCTTAAAAAAAGAGTTAAGACTTTCAAAACTATTGTTTGAAATGAATATGTATACTGCAAATGAAATCAGAGCAGAAGGACATATTTCAGTGACAAAACTGTCCTTGCTATCCCAACCAGTATTTGTAACCAAGGTGATGCTAGGCAGCAGGAAGAAGGGTATAAAGGACAGCCCAGCTGAGTGTGGGAACAAAAATATGCAAGAGATTAAAAGCTCATAGCTGTTCAACTCTACCCCCACCTCACCATTATCCTGTCTGTAGATGCTCAGCAGCAAACCAATTGGCAATATCCCACTGTGTGTTTGGGAAATGAATGGCTGGTTAGGAAATTGGTCCTACTGCTGCAGAGACTGGACAATCTATTTCTACCAGTTTACACTCTTCTGTTGGACTTGGTTTTTTATCTCTCGGGGGACCCAAAGCCAATTGTGCAAATTGCCATACACTTTTAGAGGAGATGTGAAAATGAATGTGTGCCACGATTTTGGCTGAGACTACTTTGAAGGTTTAACTCATTTTGACAAAGAGATCCTCCCCCTAAACTTCTTTTACATGATAAGACCTGGTAATATGGGAAAAACACTGCTGATAAGGGTACAATTACTAGCCTGTCATCTTAACAAAGGACTTTTGAAAGTGCTTCCCTTCTTGAGAAAGGGATTCTCCTGCACGAGGTTTTGTCTCAGAAAACTTACAAAAGACTTTTATGACAAAAAAGTACACAACCAATTATGTTTTAAGATCTGTAATATTAATATTATTTATTCTATATTATTTTAGAAATCATCATTCCTAAGTGAAAAACATTTTTTTTCAGTAGTCAGGCAATCAGGTGACATAGGCCTTATAGCAATGTCTCTAATTGAAACTGTCTAAAGCTCATGCACAGGTATACATCTTTATTATGCCGAAACCCATATATCTCTCTATATAAACACCAAGTATAATTTCAAATAATTTTGCTTAATTTAAATGCCATTCAGACTAAGCAAATATCTGTTATTTCTGATACAGGAGCAAGCACTTTTTCTTTCATGTTTGTCTGAGTTAGAATGAACTACAACATCCCAAATCTCTTGCTCTGCAAATACATGGTTTATATGACCCATAGAAACCACAAGCAGGCAAATTTTGGGTTTAATCTGCTGAAAATCTAATGCCATGAAGCTTCAAAAAAAGAACAATCTAGCCATGCTATGGTAAAGGAATCAGTGATCTTGATAATGCAGCCCCACAATGCAAATAACTGAATGATTTTCAGTCAAAGTATATTCAAACAAACAAACAAACAAGCCAAGCTCAAACTCTTACTCCATCAGGTGTTTGTTACGAGGAATGTCAGCCAAAGCATAAAAAGATTCACAAGACTTATTTTGGAATGCTGTCAAAAAAAGCATGAAAGTCTATTCAAAAGCAAACATTATCTGCTCACTGTAATGCATTAGAACACTGTCTGTTGAATTTTTTATTCAAATTCAATGGTCCTGCAATAAACCCCAAAACTCTCAATACAGATTTCTTGTCCCACATGCATACAAATAACTTTATATATACATATATATATATTTTTTTCTTATCCAAGCATTTTCGCACGCATATTTTCATTCTTTAAACACTGCCATTTAATGGCTAAATTCCTTGAGTGTGATGAATCTAGGTAACAAATGAAAGTTTGCAAAATAAAAGAAAATTCTGTAGTAAAATTGTCCACTTTTCCAGTGAAAAACATAAATAGTAAGAAAAAGACTTAAAAACCTCTAATGATGAGTCCCTGTAGTGAAAATATTAATGAACAATGAATAGTAGTGGTTTTAGGATATTTGAATGAAACTATTGGATAGCATCCACAGATGCCTTTTTTTTATCTTTCTCTATGGTAATAATAACTCTTCAATATCTTCTTATTGTGTAGATTTATAGTTTGTCTTATGCTTTTCAGTTCCAAAAGAAAACACAAGGCAAAACAAGTTCAAAATCCAGAGAAAAAGGGTAGCGTGTTTTCTCTACTATATCAAGAAAGGATGAGTAACTGTTGTGTACCTAACATGCAGAGACATCTTAGTATAACAAGATACAGCTTAACTCCTAGAGTCCTTGTTATTTAATCCATTTAGTTCTGCCCAGGGATCACATGAATTTATGGAAACCCCCTGCTACCCTCTTTGTTGACTTCCATCCCTGCTGGGAGATCCCCATCTGCTGGGAAGTGAAACTCTGTCCTGAACTTTACCTCATTTAACAGACTGCCACATGTAAATCCAACTTCTTCATTTATTACTTTGACAGAGCAGATGGCAGTGGGCTTTTAAAAGACAGTAATGTTTCTTAAAAACAACTATATTTGTAGAAATAATAGTTTTAGCTGCTTGGATTCTAGTGCCTAATTTTTAGGAAAAGAGTCTGACACAGACAATTAAATCTTTGAGCCATCAGTGCTTAGTGATGCATCATAATTTAGCTGTTTTCAGAAAATATTGTGACCAAATAATCATTCATTAAGACAGAAAATACTTTCTTAATAGAGATTTGAAACTCATGTTTGGTGGCTGATATGAGTGACTAGTTTTCTAATAGCCTTAATCACTGGAGTATTTCTTTACTTGTTCATTTAAGCCCATTAATGAAAATGTATGATGTTAAGTCTAATATCTACTAACCCTTGATGACTGTTTTGACTTCCAGCATTGTCCTATAAATAACTGTGAATGACATGCACTGAAAATCAAAGAGTATTATTTCACTGTGATTAAAGAGAACAGGTTCACCCAAGATTTCCTTTTCATCCAGCAAGACCACAGAAAAATTCATTGTTAGCTTGAGTCAGATGCAATGTACTTCAAAATGTCTTGTCCTTAAAAATCTTACCCTAAATGCATAATGCAGGTTTTAAAAATAAGTCAACCTCAGCCGCTGAGTTTGCTTATGGGAGGCACATAACAAGGTAGTGAACATCAAGCACAATCACAGCATCCTGGGTATGAAGACTACAAATACCATAAATTACTTGTCCTCAAGATTCAGTCTAATGGTTTGTTCATTTGTCTGTTTGTTTATATTCAGTGACATCTGAAAGGATTTTTAGCCCTGAAGACGGAAAGTAGACCTTACATAGTCAGTGCTGACTGTGCTTTTCTAACTTAAAATATCAGCTAGCTTGATGCTTCATAAAATTCAAAGGGCATGTGTTTTTGTGACACAAGTGGGAACTTTCGTTATGTTCATCTTGGCCATGAACCTTCTGATCGTATGTCCTATGGCCAAAGGGCACTGGTTGTTTGCTGTCATTTGTGTCATGTAGGCTTGTATGGCAGCTTCAGGGTGAGACCTCATATGAAGTGAATAATCTGTGTTCTTTGTTGTAAATTAAACAAATACCTCTAATATGAACTTCCCTAGTTTTAAACCAGGCGTTTAAGGTATTTCAGTCTTGTGCCTATGTAAGTGCGCTGATGCCAGATACTGAGTTTCATAATAGGTTTTCCTCCTGATCATAAATAACCCTATTTAGAAACAGCGATGTCTGTCCCCAAAGGGATTTTATTATGAACTGTGCAGGCCTCCTCTGCAACTACACTGGTCAGACTTCTGTTATACAAAACCCTGCTTTTATCAGTCGTCTGGAGAGCATTATACTATGAAGGGTTTGTCTCTCAGTTTCATTATATTTAAGATTTTTCTTCATATATTGGAAATTTCTTAAGCTTTAATGTCAAGCTGATTTTCCTTGATTTTAGTTTCAGATAATTTTTAAGAGTCTTCAGTTAAAACATAAATCTAAGGGCTATCTCCTGCATGAAAAGAGGCAGGATGATAATCCTGGTGGCAAATTCCTTTGCAACAATTTCTTGCAGTGTGATGTGCAGAAAAGTGATGTGCCACAGTAAAATCCAGAGAGCCTCTGTTCTCACCAAATAAATCCCCTAAGGAAAACTGGAGTTGTGCATGGTTATTCCTGCTTTGACTATAACCTCAGGACCACATCTCACTCTTTTCAAAGCAGCTCTGAATGCAAAAGGCAGCAGTGATCTCCTGCCTATGAAAGTGGCAGGAAATCAGTGGATAATTAGTGGGTATACATAACATAATCCAGCTGAGAATCTGTACTGCAGTGAGAGGCAGTTCAAGTAGTGTGAGAAGCTGAGAAGTCTGGGGAGAGGAAGACAGCTGAGTCCTGTTGGTACAGGATGTGCTGGCATTCACGTACACGTGTCTCTCACTGGTACAATCTAACTATGGTGGGTTTATGATGAAATAAAAGTGCTTGCCCTTTCTTGTGTTTCAGAGCCTACAGACTGAACTTTGTTAGGGAAGGTGTTATGACAGTATGAAGAAATATGGCAGAATCAGGACCTTAATATTTTCTGAAGTTGTCTAGGATTAGAATTGTCTCCTTCTTTGTATTATTAAATGTAAAAAATGCAGCACGTGTTATTTACATAAAAGAGAAACGTAATCACCAATGAATGTTAATATCCTGTGGAGTTTAAAGAAAAAGAAAAGAAAATCCACAGTGCACAAGGATTTAACCCTCCCCCCCATGTCGGTAAGTAAGCTAGCCACTTCCTCCTAATGGTTGCTTGTGCAGGCAGTTTATGGTATTTCGGTAATTCTGACCTTTGTTTAAATACAAGACTGAGTGTCAATAAAACAAGAAATCTAAACAAGTAAAGCAATCATTCTGAGTACAGCTAGTTAAAATTCACAGCTAGCAGGGAACAGATTTCTACAGGAAAGCCCACAGCCTGTCCATCTACTGGTACCATACCCCCAGCAGAGCTCCTTTTATTCAAGCTTCTTTCCATGGTTGCCTCCAATTCTTTTGCAAATCTTCCTCTCCCCTCACAAATTTATAGCCCATTGAGGACTTTCTGTGGGTGGCTTAAAACATCTGGGTAGCAATCCTTCAGCCTATGTCCTGCACCCTTTCTGTAAACAATGGCACACAGGCTGCAGGCAGCCACCAGGAAACTCAGGAGGAAGAATGGAGCTGGTTAACATGTATATTCATTATCAGTCCTCAGTTAGGGGGTGAGCAAAGGTGGAGGAGCTCAGAGTCTTACTTTGTCAGCCTCAGAAAAATGTTTCTGCAATTGTTACATCATGTTTCATTAGACTAATTCAGTCTAGGTGATGCTAATTTCTTCCTGGGTGTCAAGCCTATCACTACCAGCTGCCACTTTTACAGGAAGTTTTGCAGTAGATTCAGGCTGAGCTGGTTGAACTTGTATATCCTGGCCCGTTGGCATGACAGAGGGGAAGATGCTTCAGAGCACACACAATTAATTTACGAGAGTTTTACATTTAAATTAATGGTTTTTAATAGAAAGGGCAACTTTTCCTCAGAGTCTTAAAAGCATTAGTTAGCTAGGATAAAGCTCCGTATTGAACTCTAAATTTAAATACTTTATACAAAATATCTGTATTTCTAGGGATTTATCTGATAAGCTATGTCTTTTAGTAGATACTTTTTTGTTTTGTGATAACCAGGCTGTGTGAGAGAAGGAAGAGAGGAAGGAACCCTCTTCCCTTGTATTTAGCGTGTAACAGTGTTTTGTGAATGACACATGCTAAGTCAGTTACTTATTTTATTGAGATCTCTTGGACTGAACTAATGTTTGTTTAACTTTCTCATTGTTGGACCAGCCAAGTGCTGCATGTCATGTTCCTTACTGCAAACTGTGAATGCAGGAGATATCACAACTTAGAGATTTTAGTAAATTCTGGGCAAAATTTTGTCCAGATCTAGGCTTATAGTCCTCTTTTAGTATGTCATGTTTAGGTACTTAAATTCTATAAATGTTGTTCTTATTGCCATGATTTATGACAAAGCTGCTATATAAATTTTGGTCAGAGAGTTGAGCCCTCTTTGGAGACTGAAACATGTTGAGTAGCTTATCAAAATATGTTCATGCAGATGGGTTCTCTGATACCATTCCCCTGCCCCCAAACCTCCAGAAAAAGGAGGAATGGCCCAAAGCAACATCATTCACTGTAACTTGATCTGCATCATGCCTGGCTGAAATTTCTTCCTGGTTTAATGACATATTTATATCAGGGTAATCTGCTTTGTTCTGTTGTTCTGGGGCCATAGATATGTGACCTCAAAAAGATGCATTCCAGATCCACCCAAGTGGCAAAGCAGAGGTATGACGATATATCAATCTATTATTACCTGCAGAACAGTAAATATGTTGGGTGATGAGGCTGATTCACAGTTGGTATTGATGGCACATGAACTTGTGAGATAACATACAAACATGTCTGACCTGTTAAGCTATAACTGTTTTTCTTAAGTGTGCACTGAAGAACAGTGTTGGCTATTAGTCTATTTTTATTGAGAAGACTACTGGCAGGTGCTGTAAGTCTCTCCAGAGAGCCTTGGTACAAAAATGATTAACTGACTGAGACAGGCATTTGAGCACACACGCAATTACTGTATGCCACTGCAGAGAAGATCGTATATGTAATATTAGTTGGGATGGGGAACTGCCTCGGTATTATCAAATACTTAGAACAAATCATTAAGTCTCAGTCTACACTGCAGGAAAAGCCCTTTCTTTAGAAAAGAATCATCAGTTTGCAGTCATTCTCAGAATAGAAAAACTAGCTAAATTTACTGAGAAAATTGTCTGTCTCTAAAGAAAATGTGCATACACAAATGTTACGCCATACATTACTTATTGAAGAGTATGATGAGGTTATTATTGAACAAAATATAAGTCATATTCAAAAACATGAAAGAAATCCTTCCTTTTTAAAATACTTTTTGCTGAAATGTGTTTCAGCACTTCAATACTGTAATTATTTTGTCAGAAAAAACATGACAGGCATTTATATTAGGAAAAGAAGTATCAATTTGCAGCCAAAACAACTCCTGTAAAAACATCTTAGCAGTATATTTTTAGTGATAATTGATTAATAAAATATTTTTAAAGAAATTAATTTATTTAGTAGCAGCTGTATATTGCACATTAATTGACTCATCTATGAAGAGAAAGCAGAGGTGTATATTTTAGTACCTTATGGAAATCCTTCAGTAAATCCATGCAGGATACATATTTCATTGATTGGCATCTGTCTACCTTTAAAACAAAATTAAAAACAAAGGCGAAAGGATTCCTTGTGGCACATCCCCTGAGGACTGGGGAATTTCTCTCTTTTATCTATTGTGGGTGCAAACACGACATCTCACCCTTCCAAACATAAGCTTTTGCTCCTGAAATTAGAGATACTTTGCACTTCTTGTCACATCCCAGCTCTCTGTGAAGAAAGGTCCTCTAAGGAGTTTCTGCTTATCTTGTTTTACTTTGAAACCTGTTCAAAGGAAAGAAGAAAGATCCCACTTTGCCTAGTTAGCCTGAGACTAGATCGTTTGGTTTGCTTATGGAAAGGCTTCCCTTTAAAGATAAGAGCCCTTAGAATGTATCAGATAATTTGAGTTAAACTTTTGGTTGTATGTCTTACTGTCGGTCTAAGTACTTCCGTGGCTGTCTGCTCTAGCATGTGAGCACATCACAGTTACTCTGTTTTGTCATTATAGCATCCCAGTGAGATAAGAAAATGTCTTTATTTTATGCCGGGGGAACTGAATCACAGGGTAGGTGATGAATCTCTCCTGAAGTCAAATGGAAACTCTGGGAAGCTCTTTGGTTGATCCAGGGTACCAAAACTAGGTCTGATGTCCCAGAGCAGTACTGTCTCCACAAAATCAGCCTTTTCCCTTACTTTTGTCAGCTGTGCTAACACCTAGTAAATCCTTTCAGTTGAGAATTATGTCCAAATCATGCACAGACTTGAATCAGCAGCTGTACTTATTAGGTAGAGGTACAGCATTTTAAGATACTACTCACACCACGTATATGCATATTTTTGTAAGTGCTGTGCCTCCTTTAATGACATGATTACATACTAAGGATTAAGGCTTATGAATAAATTTTTGTGTCTTTCAAGGCAAAGTAAAAGAGTATACTCCTTTAAAGTTCAGAAAAAAAGAATTAAGTGAACATGTTTTGTCAGATTTTTTTGCCATAGGAGTACGCAATGATTTACTATGATTCAGCTGATTCATCTACACTAAATTGCAATAATATGATGAATTTATCACTGAATTTACACTGGTGTAATATGACTATTCTGGGATCAAAATGAAAGTGCCTTCTCCAGTGAATAGGAGCAGGATCCTGAGTGATGGCCCTCTCTACCCTGAAATGACCTCAATAATGTGATTCTGGACTAAATTTCCCTGTATACTAACAACAGCTTGTGAGAGCTAGGATTGATTCTACAATGGTGCAGATTTTTGTTCAGTTTACATAAGGCTTGGATATCTATGACAATCCATTAATTCAGTTCAGAGAAGGTATCTGAACCAAGTTCTTTGTTTCCCCATTACTGCTGCAGCAACGAGAGAGGCAATGACAGGATTTGAACTGAGCTGGGTTACAGTAAAGCAACATCTAGTGCAGAACCCCACCCCTGCTCAGTGACCTGTGTGAATGACATGGGGAGAGAAAAGGTACAGTCTGTGGTCTATCCTGGGCTGCAGCTAGGGAAGTTACCGGTGTCTTGGTATGTAGTGTCTGTGACTCCTGATAATGTCTTTCCTTGTCACTCTAGTTATACTAAGGATCTGCACAGTAGAATACACCCAAGTATGCATACCCATGAAAGTGTAATGACATTGGAGGAAAGGCGTAGAAGCAAAATGAAGTAATGCATTTCTGCTCCAGTTTGTGGAATGATTTTAAGTCCTCCTCATCAGCAATGTTTGTGCATATACACTCATAAGCATATATATAAAAAAATATATATATGTTCAACTGTACTTGTATTTTTTTTCTTGCACTGTTCTTCCACACTTAGAAAAACAAATGTCAGATTGATAGAACATCATATTGTCCTACACTGCCTTTAGAGTCTCACTTTTTCAGGTAGTTAGATGAAAGTTATTTCAAGTGTGAGTAAAGTATCGTAAACCATCTTCTCCCATTGTTTTTTCTGTCACAAGCAAATTGTTTCTTTGTGCTAATAGTTCCTTTCTTTCTTTTTTTTTTTTTTAACTGACTTTTGGCAATCATTGACTCCTGGGCTGACAGCGAGCATTGTAAATTTTTGATTAATGAAAGGTTGCTTTCCTACGCCATTTGTCTAACATTAGGCACTGGACTGAGAAGTCACATTGTTCTGTTTCTATCCTTGCTTGACCGCCTGGTAAATTTCTTGATTTTAGGATTTCAGTGTCTAGTGTCTTATGTCTCATGTCTAATGGCTCCTGTACATTTCCATTGCCTTTCTGGGACAGTTTAGATGACACAAGCTGAGTTTCCTAACATGGTTCTGAATATGGCTGTCCTGGTTTAACCCAGCTGGCAGCTAAGCACCACACAGCTTCTCAGTCACTCCACCCTTCAATGAGGTAGCGAGAGAACTGAAAGAGTAAAAGTGAGAACACCTGTAGGTAAAGATAAAAAACAGTTTAATAATAAAAAATAAATAATAATAATTATTAATATCAACATCAATAAGAAGAATAGTAGGGAAAAGGGGAAAAATAACAGAAAAATAAAACCAATGAGAGACAAGTGATGCAAAAGAAAAAAATTGCTCACCACAAATTGACTGATGCCCACACAGTCCAGGAACAGTACCCTCCCCCTTTCCAAGCTCCCCCCCAGTTTTATCACTGAGCATAATGTCACAGGGTTTGGAATATCACTTGGATCAGCTGGAGTCAATTGTTCTGTCTGTGTCCCCTCCCAACCTCTCGTGCACCCCCAGCCTGCTCACTGATGCAGTGAGAGGCAGAAAAGGCCTTGACTCTGCACAAGCACTGCTCAGCAACAGCTAAAATATCTGTTTCCAGTACAAATCCAAAACATAGCCCCATGCCAGCTACTATGAAGATAATTAACTCTATCCCAGCCAAAACCACTGCAGTGACCTTGTATGCAATTCAGATACTCAACATGTAAAGCAGAGATGTTATGACTGTTGCCTTAATAAGCTTCAACTTTTGGTACCATTATACTTTTCTCCACAGTCTCACTCAGATCCTTCAAAAGCACCACTGGCTTCACATAGTTTCTGGTTGCATCATCATCTCCCATAGAGCATTAATTCCCAGGTAAATGAACTAACCTACAATAGGCAGTGAATATCTGTAATAGATGCTACATAAAGTTTTTAGCAAAATCAATTACTATACCAGCAAGACTGCAATAGTTATTTGTACCCTCAGGCCTCAGTTCTGAATTACAGCATTTTTTTAGATTACATATATGACAGTGGTAATTTATTTACTGAATTAACTCTGCTCTGGCTGCTTGATTTTTGGCAGCATGGAGAAATTTACAGTGATGTCAGTAAATGTAGGAGATTCTTATCAACTCTAAACATGGAACATTTGGGTTAGACTTCATATTTGTAAAGCTACAGTTACTGCTTTCACTCTCCCCCTCAACATTCCTACTATCAAGATAGATACTGGCCTATTTTTAATACATTAACTTGATAAATTAGACCTGAAAATATGATTGAAATATGCCACTTTTGCACTAATTAAGGATCTGATTCAACAAACAAAATAGAAAACAAACTGGAGCTAATACTCAGAATGAGATCACTCTGCAGAGATACTTCTGAGTGAATTTGTGAAGTCTATTTCTTGCCTGCAAACTTTGCATATAGATTCAAAGATGTGGGATTTTGGAAGGTAGAAGGGAGGTTTACTTTGTACGAAAGCAAAATGTCATGAGAATTCCTCCTGTGCAGCCATTAGATACCACAACCTCTCATGCAATAGTGATTTATTGTGGGAACGAATAAGAAAGATTGTGTGTATAAATCAGAGTGTTAGCTGAGTTGTGGCTCAACTTCAAAGCCTTCACGCTTCCTTCCCTCTACTTTTTACTCTATTCTACAATTTCTTTTCCCAGTGAAAACTACTTTTCTCCTTCTCAAGGTCTGCATTCTTGGGTACTTTTTAAACACTCCTGATTATAGCAGGGGTTTTGACCTTCTGCTGTGTAACTATCTATGTCTCACTTGGGAACATTACAGATACTCTGCTGCACAGGGCTGAGAAGCTCTGAGCTGCTCTCAGAGGGTGATCTTCATTGCTCTGAAAAAACTAAGGGTCATATGGTAGGGTAGGCATTAAAAAAATCACAAAACAAAATAAAACAAACAAAATAAAACAAAACAACTTTAAAATGAGGCAAAATAAATACTGTAGCTTTGTGAGGTGTCCGTCCCCATGGCAGGGGGGTTGAAAATAAATGATCTTGAGTTCCTTTCCTATTCTATGATCCTATGATTCTGTGTAGTGCCTGATATGCAGCTGGTTTTGCCTCTGCAAATGTACTTGGCAGAATGCCTGAGCAATAATTACCAAAAAGATTTTCTTAACTTTTCCTAAGTTAAACGAACCAACTACTGAAATAAAATTGTTCACTTGTTATAGAATGACTTCAGAATATTAAAGTGGGTAGTATCACAATAAATACTGATTTTATTTTCCTTTACCTCTTTTAGACTTCAGTGACTTAAGGGTTAGCCTAGGGGTGGGGTTTTTTTGTGGTGAGGGGAGGAAGTGAGCTGAGAAAGAGGGAAGGCCCTGTGGAAATGGAGGAGTATTTTTTGTCTTTCACCAGTGATTTTTAGCAAAGGACAAGCTAATCAATGTGCAAGCATGCAACCATGACAGCAGTGCTGGAAGAAAAAGCCTCATTACCCACAAAATTGCTGAAATTACTGTTCTCATAGGTTTCCACTGAAGAGATGTTGTTTTCCTAGACTGAGTTTCTGTTATTTGTCCTGACTGTGGACTTTTGACAACTTTTGTTCACTTTTCATCTCTCTAATAAACACTTTCACAAACAGTTGTACCCATCTTGAAACTCAAAGGTGTGATTGCAAGTCATGGAAACCTACATGTGAAAATTTAAGTTCTGCAGCTGCTAAGCCTGAGTTTTGGCAGCATCTGCAAAACTCACACAGGATGCTGTACCAACCTGTGAACCATGCTGATGTCAGTCCACCTTTATTAATCATCAGCCTAGCTTGGTTAGAAATGTTGCAGGTAAGCCTGCATGCATTTTGACATAATCTCTGAGCTTCATTGTAAGTAGGTATTTTGCCACAGATTCTTCTTGTTCACTAACCACTTCCCACTGGTATGTATGTGGTACCCTGCACCGAATGTAGCCTCCAAATATTTTTAAATAGTCCATGACTTAGGGGGCTGTCTGCATATCAAAAGTCCTTACACACTGAAGGAGCCAAAGTAACTTTTCATTTGCTTCTGCAAGGTAGAGGGCAGTTATGGGTAGATGATATTCTATGTGTGCACTTTTACTTTTAGTCAAACCTTTTGTACAGCAAATGCTGTTTTAGCTTTCTAGAGAAGAGGGCATGGCATGGTCTTTCTGAGGGCCCTAATTTTGCAAATCCTACTTTGTTTCTGTGCCATCATAGAATAAATTGAGTTCAGTGGTATGGTTCCTAACCAGAGGAAGAGTCATAGTAGTATTGAAGGGATTCTGGACCGCAGAAATGAAACGGCTTGTTGAAAACCACACAACCAGGAAAGACCTATCGAGGGGACAGAGCAGAGGTGGTTTTTTTTTACTTTGTTTGCCCTTTATCACTTGTAGAAAATTCCATCAGAAGACATTTCAGAGAAAAACTGTTCTCTGCCTTTAAAAAAAAAATTCTTACTTATTTGTTTTTTCTCTCTGTCTCCACTCTCTCTCCCTATTCTCATTCTGCTGCACTGATGTTGTCAGAATTTGGTATACCCTGATCCCATTCTAGTCTAATAGTTCTTAGACTGCCTTTATGCTAGATCTGTGAGCTGAATAAAGTATGTGTCATGGTTTAAGCTCTGTAACTATGCTTAAGCTCTGCTCTATGTGTCAGCCAGTAACTCAGAACAGCGCAGCAGTTCCCTCACTCCCCCCGCTCCTCCCCCACTCCTGGAAGTATAGGGAAGCGAATTGAAAGAATGCAACTCCCACGGGTTGAGACAAGAACACTCCAGCAACCAAGGCAAAACACAAACCACCACTGCTACCACCACCACCAACAATGATAAGGGAAATAAAGGAAGAGAACACAACTGCTC
Organism: Psilopsiagon aurifrons; assembly: GCA_025447955.1. Lineage (NCBI taxonomy): Eukaryota > Metazoa > Chordata > Aves > Psittaciformes > Psittacidae > Psilopsiagon > Psilopsiagon aurifrons. The sequence continues at coordinate 4,553 of JAOEHY010017801.1, read as the reverse complement.
ACCACCCACCGACTGATACCCAGCCCAACCTAGCAGTGATCTAACCCTTCTGGGTAACTGCCCCCATTTTATATACTGGGAATGATGTGCTGTGGTATGGAATACTTCTTTGGCTAGTTTGGGTCAGGTGTCCTGTCTCTTCTTCCTCCCAGCTTCCCCTCCTCCCTGGCAGAACATGAGACTCAGAAAGTCCTTGGTCAGAGTAAACATTACTGAGCAGCAACTGAAAACATCGGTGTTATCAGCGCTGTTCCCAGGCTGAAAGTCAAAACCACAGCACTGCATCAGCTATGAAGAAAGAGAAAAATGACTGCTACTGCTGAACCCAGGACAGTATGCTATCCTCCAGGGCATAAAGTGTAACAGTGATCCCTGCAGTAAGCCACTGGCCAGGTCTCTACAGGCTAGCACATTGTCGTTTATCATTAAGCTTTGTTTACTACATTTGCTTGCCCCTCATTGTTACCATAAAAATCCTATAGTTCAGACACTAGCTGTCAGTAATCAGAGTTAAGACATTTACCTCATTGCTGGTCAGTTCAGTACCTTCATATTCTTCCTGGAAATGGTTGCCAAAAGAAAAGGTTAAGAGTTGCACAGTAATAAGGTCATAAGATTCATAAGGACAGCAATACAAGGGGGAAGAAAACAATAGCAAGGGCAGCTGGGAGAGCAGCTTGCTTGAGAGAATAACATCAGTGGCAATGACATCAAGAGGAAATGGGAACAGTTATGAAAAAAGCAGATCATTAGAAGAAAAAGGAAGTGCTGGGCATGGAAAGAATCCAGTATCATGTTCAATTAAACTTGTATTACACATCTAGTCAAGCCAACTCTTCAAAGGTTAAAAAGAAAATTGGTTTGATATCTGTATTTCACATCTGAAGTTATATTTTAGCTAAAATAAAAAAAAACTAAAAGAAGGATGCAGAAAATCTCTTGTATTACTTGATTGTTTTATGGTTTCTGATTTACAGAGGTCCAGTGGATCTCAAGTGGAAGAGTACCACTCTATGTTACTGCAGGCCTGAGCTGGGCATGTTATTGCTTAATATAGGTAATTTAATATTGTGAACTACATTAAAGATATCTTGAGACAGTCATTTAAGGAGAAGTTTGTGCAATAACATTTGTCAATGTATTCTGCAATATTGAAGAAGAGGCATATTTTGAATTAATAAGCTATATTTCTCTTTTGAGATATAAATCAAATGAAATAAATCCCCAAAACCTCTAAGGGCTTTTCTCTTCCTCCTGTACTTCTCCCAATTCAATTGCATTCTTGATTACCCTCTAAAATCTATTCATTTATGCTGATTGTTAAATATCCTCTCCCCATTTCCACTAACTACATCATTATCAGCCTTACTGCAGCATAACCATTTATCCTGTCCTTTACTGTGCTCTCATATTACTATCTCTCCTCTCCTCTGACCACTGACTTTCACCTTCTCCACAAGTCCTCTGTCTTTTCTATTGTCAAAACCTCCTTCCCTGTTTATTTCTGCCTGATCTGATTTTGACTGGATTTTACTAAACATCTGCTAGGTGGCAGGTGATGAACAGTAAACCTGAAGATTTCATGTTAATGAACCTTCAAAAGTTCTTTAGTCCTTTGAAAGTGTATTTTGTGGTGATGTGAGGATGTGAGAAAGTGAGAATGGTTGTTTGCTCTTTTTATTTTTCTATTTTTGTGTACAGCTTTATATAGAATTTGGAATAAAAAATGTTAAGTGGGGAAAGTATGATTAATTTTCTAAGATAAAGAAGTGAAAGCAGAAGGACTTTCATTTAATTGAACACATTTTAATTATTTTCTTTTCTTTCATTTTTCTGTCTTTTCTTTTTCCCATGTCCACTCAGTTTTTCAACACATTTTTTTTTTTTTTTTCTCCCTGCCACAGAAATCATGAATGGAGTGATGTATCACTTTTTGGTAAGCTACGAGGCTAAGAATCCAGATCTTATCAGGTAAGTGCATTGCAATATTCCCAGAATTGAACAATGGAGTTTTTCCACGCAGCAAAAGGATTTTGGGTTGTCTCTGTGGGATGTAGTGATCAATTTTCTCTTCCAAATAACCATCTGAAGCTTTAACTATTCTTGAAAATTTAAGGATCGTTTTGTTTAGGAATAAAAATGTAGAACAGATGTTTGGGGTTTTTTCTGCTTCCTTTTTTCTGTCTCTGGACATTAAACAGCAGCAACTGAGATTTCTGTATACGCAGGGCAGCACAAAATCAGTATGAACCCTTAAACCAGCAGGATGTTGGATGTATGTGTGACAGGCTGGTATGGCTGCTTCCTCCCAACTCTCAGGGTTGGGGTAGGAAGCTGGATGGTGCAGAAAAGCATAAGGAGCAGTTGTGCCACTCTTACAACAAAAATGGAAAAGAAAGAGCTTTTCTCAGCCCCTTCACCTCAATAAGAATGAGCAGCAGTTTTGCTTTATATTTTTTAGGCTCTTACCAGTGCATGAGAGTCCTTTTGCCCCCCTTTCTGCTTAAATTAAGAAGCCAGGCAAAGGTCACCAGTTTTATGAACTGTATAATGCTAAGAGGGCAGGCCTCTTAGGTGAAAGGAAAAAAAAAGATCGAAAGTGAACAGGTGAAAATAATCAAGATTGAAATCCTCTCTTAATGTGGCAAATTCTGTGGGTCAAGCTAGCGCAGCAGTGAAATGGGCAGGAATGGAAGCTCACATTTCCCCGGGGTGTGACTAATGCAACTCTAAAACAACACACATAATCTCAAGCTATTAAAGCACTCATAAAAGAGCACTCCTCAAGTATATTAATACTGTGCGAAGTGTGTGTCTGCTTTATGGGATGTTGTTTCTTAGGCTGCCCCAGTGTGGAATATCCTGGTGCTAATGCACCTCTCTCTTTTTCTCTGTTTTGCTGTTCAAGTTTACTAACATTAGTGGATTATCCCCTAGCATTTCTGGATCTATGGGACAATATTATGTTCAATTGGTTTTTTTCCCTGGCAATAGTGGAAAAGGCTATCTGTGTGCTCCTTATTTAAGGCATCATCTAAGTGCTGGCAGTTCAGCAATGTACTGCACATTACAGATGTTTGTGGCAGGAACTTCTGGTAGTTTTCTGTTTCTAGATAGGTAGACACTATTTAATTGCCATGGTATTAGACAGTAGTTACCAGTGAGATTTGCTTTTGACCCATGCACTGATGTTCCAGGTTTTTCTTTCAGGTACAGTGGAGCTGTGTCTTTAAATTAAACAGAATTGGCAGTGTGTGCATTAAATACAAACAGCAGTCTTTTATGTTAGAACTGAAAGAAAGAGCACAGGTTGGTGGGAATTTTGTGGATCAAGGAAGAGAAAAAAAACCAAAACCCAACAAAACAAAGCCTGGCCTTGCTGTATAAAATTCCACTTCAAAAAAGAAATCCCAGAAAGTGAGTAGTTTTTTTACAATCAAGCGGAAAGTCAAAGAGACTGTTGAACTTTTCCTGTTTTTGTTGTGTCTAATGTCCAGCAATTGGTTAAGACTAATAGCCATTTTCTCAGGGTTACATTAATACTTCAAAGAATTTGACCAAACCACAACTGGGGTTTCCTTTTGAAAATGTTGATGGCAAGTTTGATTAAAACCTTTTATTCCCATAAACAACTGCAGTTAAATAACCCTTTTATTTTAGACTTGTTTAATTTATTAAAGTCTCATCTCATCCATTTGCTTAGTGAAGCCATTATTTTGCAAACATTTGATAGAAGTGGGAGTCTGAGGTGCTTAAATGCAAATAAATATCTGTAGAATTTAAACCTTTACGTCTACTTAAGAACAAACTATTATTTTGAGCTGAACATTTGAAAGAAGTTTAAAGGAAGACAGGATTCTTCTATCTTGGTCTATAATGTTTCTGTGTAACTACTGGAGCTGGAGATTATTCTTGTATAATGAATGATACATGCCCCTAGCATGATGCCTTCTCTGGGGAAGACTGAGGTTTTTAGCCCTGTCTCCAGACTTCCTATTCATACTCTAGTTCCTAACTGCCTTAGTATATAAATATGAGAGTCCAGTACTCATCAAGGCATTAAGTTCTGCCTTCTAGCAGATGAATTGTGGACTGTGACAGAAATGATTTTGAAAAGTATCTGTAAAATTGAATACCACAGTACTAAATCATTCTATTTCTTATAATTTGAATTATTCCAAAAGCACCGTGAGACAGAAAACCACCTGATAATCTTAGCAGAGAATTTCTCTGCCATGCAGAGTTTTACAACAAACAAAATATGCCTCTCATCAATAGTTCATCTCCATACCAGCAGGTTTAGTGTTTGGTGGATTGCCTGCCTGCACCACTCAAATAGGGTTGCTCTAAATTCATGCAGTTAGCCCTGCACTCTACACCTGCTCATCCCTTCCTCTACAACCTCCCTTCTTTAAGGAAGAACATTAAGAACATGCCTATGTGAAAACCAGGATGGAAGGAAGGAAAAGGAAGGAAAAGGAAGGAAGGAAAAGGAAGGAAGGAAGGAAGGAAGGAAGGAAGGAAGGAAGGAAGGAAGGAAGGAAGGAAGGAAG
>JAOEHY010017800.1:0-11272 GCA_025447955.1 Psilopsiagon aurifrons | reverse complement strand
GGCCTTGTGGGCAGCGGTGCCGCGGCCGACGGGGTGCTGAGGGGAGCGCCGCGCTCCGTGAGGGGAGGCAGCCCCGGAGGTCGCCCCTCCGCCCGCGCGGCCCCGGAGAGCGCCAGTGCTGTGTGTTCCGTGCGCGGAGCCTGCGGGGAGCGGGGTGCCCCATCTGCCGCGGGTGCGGCGGGACATCTCCAGCACGGGTGCGCGTAAGATGGCTGAAGGCCGGCGAGGGCTTGTAGCCGCGGGGGGCAAGGGGGGCGAGTTCCACCTGGCCCTGGTGCGGGCGGCCCCGCGGTGCCTCCTCCCTGGAGGAGCAGGTTCGCCGCCGTTAGTCGGCGGGAGACTTTTAACCTGCCCTGCGTGCTGCAGCAAAAAGCCAGGTGGCCCTGTCCCTTTCCAGCCCCAGCCCGGGGGCAGAGCTGGGCGAGCACGGAGAGCGTGGACTTGACAAAGGAAGTGGGTCGCTTGTCAAGCGGGAAGCAGGGTCCTTCTCTGAGGAGCATCAGCAGCGGGACCAGAGCAGGGCGCAGCCGGGAGGAGGAGGGGAGCCGGCAGCAATTACTTTAGGTGGGCTGACAGGGAACCTAAACCAAAGATTTAGGGCCTTGGGGCTGTTTGAGCTAAAGAGGTTTGGCTCTGCCTCAGCAGCTCCTGTGCAGTGCAGCTGCAGAAGGGGTAAGGCAGAAGATGGGGTTGCATATTGGTGCTTGATGGGATTTTGTGCTTAAAGTAGTTGATTCTGAAGGTACCTGCTGCTCAAAGCTCCCTTTGAATGGAAGTCTGAAAAGTAGTGGTGCCCCAGCAAACAAATTTTGAAAGGTAGAAGAGGACAATATGCTATAAAAGGAATGATTGCCACTAAGAAAAGGTCATAAATTTCCTTCCAGATAGGTTGGAAGACTATCTTCTCAACTGTCTTCTGCACCATGTGAGAGAAATTTTATTTATTAGTCATTACTTGCAAATTGAGTAAAAATCAAAGCTTTCTTCACTATTCTAATAATTTAATGTGCATTGGTTTATAAGTTGAAGCAAAAACATGAATTATGCTTTTGTTTTAGGCAGAGAGGAAAAATGTTGTATGCCTGTTTGTGGACATGTGAGTTTTCCTTCGCTCTTCAGATATACATTTGAGGAGTACTTACTAGGGGCAGGCTAAGTTAAATGAGGGTCTGAATTCAGAATGTGCTGGTTAAGCTGATACCAAGGTCCTATTGAAATGAATGAAGCTAAAGTAAATTTTGGTGCCCTTCTGGAAAAGAATGCTCACAGAAGAGACTTGGTGTGCTTTGACAGTTCATATTTGTTCAATTTGATTTATTTAGTGAGCTGATCACACAAGATCGAAGGTCAGATTTTGAGATTACTTATTAACTCTTTCATTTGACCTTCATTTGCAGTGGTTTTGTTGCGCGCTTAGAATTGTTCGGTTCTAACTTTTTAATTTGTCCTACAACAAACTTCAGTGCTCGTCCAACTGTTGAGAACGTTTTACTGCGCTGTTCTGAACTGATCGTGGAAGTCCTCTGGTTTTCTTCTTGTTAATTTTTTGTAACCTTGACTTATAAACTAATCTTATGCTGTATTGTTATCCTGCATAACAAAAGGCAGTGGTGAGCTTCTTTGTGACATGTAGTGTCGCAGATGTTCAGCTTGGGTTTGAGATTGCGTCATTCTCCATTCTTATGGTTCATTGCGCATTTCCAAAGAAATTTCTGTGGGTTTAATGTCTTGACCTAAAATGATTTAAGACTTTTAGTTTCTTCTGTTTATTAGAATGAGTCTCGAGGGTTTTTTTGTAGGTAGAAATAGTGCTACCTGAAATTCTCTGGGGTTTTGGAGTGAGGATTCATTGGAAAATACTTAATATTTGCATTTTACTCTTAATTTTTTTGTGTTCTATACTTGCAAAAACATGTATTCCTCTACTGAGGTCTGTAAAACTTGGATCGTCTTCAAGGATAAACCATTTTACCTGAGTCTTCTCTTAAACGTGTTCAGACATAAATGAGAAGATCGCTACAACTGAAACAGCTCAAAATACAACTGTCTTAGAGAGGAAAGATTGTAGCAGGTCTACAGTGAGAATTTCTGTTTTCCTTCGTGTTTAGACAATGCAGAAGGATTTGCACAAATGTAATTTCTCCAGCCAGTGTAAGGAGTTCAGCCCAGAGGAAGAGCCTGAGGGGAGACTTTGGAACTCAAGAAAAGGTCCAGCTGTGCTCTTCTGGTGCTCATCACACAGGGAGCTCTGGTTAAGATGTATTATCCAGCTTCTAGCCCATCCCTTGCCTGACTGGATAGGTGCTACAGGTGAAAATTAAAAATGAGTTAATAAAAAGGGGGGAAAGTTCCGTGTAGAAACCATGGAACTGGGGAAGCAGGCAAACCAGGCTCTGAGTAAGAAAAGTTCCAAGTACAATGTCAGTGAGAAAAACGTTGCCTACTTCAGTTAATTCTTTTGAAGTTTCTCTGTTTGACTTTATAGGAAGAAATTCTAATAATAAAAGCTGGTACAAGCTGCCCCAAATGTTAGATCTAAAATACATGTAGAATTGCCAGATTGCTGTGAAAAGACCAAACAGGGTCTTAATTAGGCTTATTTTAAAACTATGCAGAATAACCGTGGTGTTCTCACAGTAACGTTAGTAACAGCAAGCACGTTTTCTTAAGTAAGTTGTCTGGATGGGTAGTTTTGTTAATTTGGTCTGTATCAATTTGCCTTAATTTTACACAGATCTTTGACAGCATTAAACTGGGAGAAATAGTCTGTATAGGAAATACCAGGGGAGGGAAGGGAATCAGCCCCTTTTGCTAGGCTTCAACATTTTTACTTCATGGCTCTGTAAGTACTTTGAATTAGATGCTGTAGTGCTGACTGTTTCTAATGTGTCATTAACACTGGCCTTCCCTGGAATAATAAAGTGATTGGCAGAAAAAAGCAGTAAATATGCTTGAAAAGCCACAATGCCATCATAGCAATGAGTACATATATGCTTCAGACTTAGACTTTTTTTTGAAGTAGAACTGCTCCTTTCGCTCCTGTGTTTTATCAGTCTCTAGATGATTGCATGTTATAGAATTCTCTCAGCAGAACACCTAGTGAGCTTCTACTGCATCACTAAGAATGGCATGAGCAGAACAAAATGCTTCTGTAAATGTTATATCCTGTTTTCCAAGAAAAACTAACAAAACTGACCTCACTAAAAAAACAAGCACAGTTGGACACTGCAGATGTGTTGCTGTATCTAAGTGAGCAATGTCACTTATTTCTGAAATATCAAGTTTGTTTCATTTTAGCCCGCAAATTCACAGACAAGCATGAATGGATATCTGTTGAAAATGGCATTGGAACAGTAGGAATCAGCAATTTTGCACAGGTATCGATCCCTCCCCCTTTACCCAAGTCCGCAATATTTATTTATGCATACCTGCTCTTGTCCTTGCTCCTTGGACAGGTTTTTTTACTATTTTTTACTGTTCTAACTGCATATGCTCTCTGCTAGGCATGATTTTTGGACTTTTTTGTGAAGTGAATGTTGCTTCAACATCCTGATAAATTCTTAATCTCTTCAGATTGAGCCTGTAGAGAGGTGAACTTGATGAGAAACTCAGTGGTTCGGCAGAATTCAAAACCTCCTCTGTTATGCAAGTTCTTAACAGGCCTGAGGAGTTTGTGGCTACATAGAGAATATTGTGCACTTTTTATGTCAGATTTCCCTTGAACAGGAATTTGATGCAGTCCCTCTGGTTAAAGAACAGTTGAGAATAGTAGTGCAACATGGCATATATTTATTACTCTAGGTTAGGAATTCCTTTGGGTTGTTTTGTACTTGTGCAAGTACTTGATTTAAAATGGTCACAGGCGAATACAGGTGAAGATTCCCTGTATGTGAAACTTCAGAAAAATGTTATGTGAGTAGCTATTAGTGAAGTGGAATTAATGCTTTGTAGGACAAGCAGCATTTCCCATGATCTTTGTTTTTTCCAAGCAGCACTAATACACTGTAAGATCTCTTAGTCTTTTGTGACATAAGGTACATTTGTCAGTGAAGAGGCAAGCGCCTGTTCTGGTTGAGCTGTTTCTTGTGGTGATAAGGCTCCTCACTAAGTCTTTCAGGACAAACTGTCCAGCTGGCCATGTCTCTGGAGAGGAAACACTGCTTTTTCTTTCAGACTGCACTGGAAGCAACAAAAAGGGTATTCCCTCCAATGGCTGGGAATGTTATCCTTTAAAACAGTTGTTACTCTAGCTGATGTGGATCAGCTGATGTATATATGCCTTGTAACTAAGCCTGCGGATTATTAACACTATAATAGATGAGCAGTGATTGGGCATTTGGGTCATGATAACAAAGCATTCTTTTCCAAGTTAAATGTTTAAAAAGAAAAAGTGGAAAAATATGTATTCCTAAAAGAATGAGAATTAAATTTAGAGCCAGAGATTACTTATATACAGATTCTAGAGTTACTGCATCGGGTCTCTCCTGCGTATGATTTCTTTAATGTATGCTCTGATGCTTTTGTTTTTCTTTTAAGGAGGCATTAGGAGATGTTGTTTACTGTAGTCTTCCAGAAATCGGGACAAAATTGAGTAAACATGGTAAGTTTTGGCTCTCATTTTTAACGAAGTAAGTATTCTAGTCATCCACTCACTCTTTGCAGAGATTAATTTTATGAAATGATCTTTATGTTCATTAATACCATTTCAAATCATCTGGATGCAAAACAAATCCAGGTTATTTCTGCAAGAGAGCTTTATTTCAAATCCTCACTGTCAGACCATGCGTGGTAACAGAAAATGCCTACTTATTCAACTGTAAAGAAATTATTTTTAAGATATTTGAGTTTTTTGGTAATGATTTTACCTTTGTTTCAAAATATTTATGCTCTAATTTGGATTCGCTAATGTTCAGGCTGGCTAATTTGTGATTCTGCATTTAGACACTTCATGAGTTGTACAACGTGAAGCATCTAATTGATATCGAGCTCTAATTTTTCTATGAACATACAGACTCAGTAATTTTGGGTGTCAGCTGTAATCATAGGGTTTTGATCATCAGTGATGTACAAATTGTTACATCTTTAGTTATTCAGTTGTGTAGTTTTCTACATTAAAGAAGTGTGGGCACCAACAGGTAGAAAATAAAAGCCTATTCCTGTATTTACAGAGAGCACTTTTGCTGATATATGCAGAAAAGGTGGTCATTAGCTTCACAGGTTGCAGAAAAAGAGAATAGAGTTATTGTGGTAAAGTAGCAGGCCTCTCTTTTGCCATCCTAATTGTGCAATAGGTTCATATGGAACTGTTTTGGCCAAATCTAGTACATCACATTAAATAGTGAAACCCTAAACAAAAGGTCTTTTTGTTTAGGGCTTTAATTAACCAACTTGTAATTTTAGCTGAAGGAATTTAATTTCCATTTAGTTCTTTTCTACTTATTCTGGCTTTAGTCTAATTCCAGGCGTTCTCAGAACATGTTGTTCTCTGATTCATCTTGCTCATGCCTATCTACTCTTGTGACAGCTCTGTGTTCCTCCAGCCTCTTGTCTTGTTTGCTTGTGGCTTGGAGTTACTCAGGACTAACACTGCTCCAGGCATTGTTTCCATAAATGACTACAAAACAGAAAAAAGGGGAACAGCAGCTGGATGATTCCATCGTGGTGCTTGTGAATACTAATGTGTGTTTTCTGAGTGCAAATGCTGCACTCGGATGTGTTTCTGAAGAAAAACTGTCATTTCTCAAACAGCGGTTGTGTCTCTTCTGTAAACGAATTATATACAAAAAGGTTTGAATTGTAGTTAGAGAGTTTATTTAGGTCTCTTGCCCCCAAGAGCTGGAGGTGTTTCCTTCTAACCTGGTATCATACCATATGCTGCAGGGCTTTAGCCAAAGGATCAGACTATGTGTTAGAAATTTCCATCCCTTCTGTAATAGCCAGCTAGCTACCAGCATGAATATCAAATTTAATACTGCTAATTGATATCATAAAATTGGTGATTTCAATCTCTGACAGTTTTCTTTGCTCCAGGTCAAGACATTTGTTCAGTGGCTAGGCCATCACCAGAACATCTGACTCAAAAAAACTCAAGTGCTTTGTATTTTCCTTTAAAAAATGTTCCACCGTATTCTGTGTTTCAGATGAGTTTGGAGCTTTGGAAAGTGTGAAAGCTGCTAGTGAACTCTACTCTCCTCTCTCTGGAGAAGTGACTGCAATCAATGATGCCCTTGCAGATAATCCAGGGCTTGTCAATAAATCCTGTTATCAAGATGGTAAGATGTCATTTTTATCATTGGGTAATGAATACCACCTGGGTTCTTGCTAGCAAAAATGGCTCTTCATTTCCTAATTCTTTCTGCTTAGTGGTGTAAAGATTTAAGTGGAATATACTGAATACAGTTCAAGCTCAATAGAATTTAACATGAAAGTGTTAGCATAGTCTGGTCTTTGCTGGCGCCTGTTTTACACCATGTTCTTTTTAGACATAGACTGTGGTTGCATTTAAATCTATTTCCCTTCATCACGTTTCTTTCTTGCTCTTGTAGCAGCTCGTGATACCAAGAGGTCAGGCTGTCTTTCTAGACAGTGTCTCCTTGATGCCACTAGTACTAAATTAGATGGCTGGTCTGGCTCAAAGGCCATTTCTTATGACAGGTTGTTCATTTTATAAAGAAAGTATTAAAACACTGTTTTGCCTGCACAAGAAATCCTGTTGGTTGTACCGGTGTTACAGGGCTTGTAGCCTACTGGGGGCACTTTTCTAACACAGAGGTATGAATGACTCTTTCTTGTAGGATATTAGCAAGTGTTTTTCATTTCCTAACTTCAGGTTGGCTTATCAAGATGACTGTGGAAAACCCTGCTGAACTTGATGAACTGATGAGTGAAGATGCCTACGAGAAATACATAAAATCCATTGAGGACTGAGCTGGAATAATGAAATAAATCCATCTAAAATATTTCAATGTAGTTTGTCATCAGTCAATGAAGTACAGAATATCCAGTTTTGGCAACCTGAAAAATCCCTCTTATGATCCCACGTGTATACCGTGCCATAAATAATTGCAGTGATAAAAATGTTTAACATCTGTATAGTTGCAAGGATGTTTTATTCTGTCTAATTTATGTAACTTCAGGATGTTCTCTACAATATGTTGGGAAATGAAATTTATTTGCTAAAATATATACTTTCCAAGAATGATTTGACAATCAAGTTTACTAACAACAGCCTTAATGTGGTAATAAGTGGACACATGACTGCTCTCATAACACGGACTAGAGCTTTCACTGAAATACTTTTCTAATGCTCCCAAGGTACTTAAAAGGGGTGTCTGCCTAAATTCCTAACATTTTTCCTAATTATAGTTGCAGATATAATACCGAAAAAGAAGCCATATCAGCTACCTCTTTGCATGGTTTTTATTTCTTTACAGAATTCATTAATCTTTTCCTTTTTCATTGTACTATGTAGTCAAATAGTTCTGCCTTGGAGGCAGAAGGTTTGTTCCTTGTCTTCTGATTTATATGCTTCCTTAGCACACAAAACTCACGTCATAATAGTTTATCGAGGTTCTAGAGTGGATTGTTCAGGCTGTATCTTTTTTGTCCAGTAAATAGTAAACACTGCCTATGTCACAAGTAATTAAGAAATTCTACATTTTTTTTCCTAGCAACTGGTGATTTCAGAAGGGTAAACACTTGTGAAAATTGTGTGATCAGTCATAGTTTGACATGTAATGGCAGACACGTGTCTGTCAGATCCAGTCGTCACACTGTTGTAAGGGCATTAAAGGTCATGCAACTAAAACTTTCACTTGGCAAACCATTAAACTGAAGCAGCTGATCCCATTGGATGTAATAATTAATGAATCCACAAAGGTGCAATCAAAGTTGTTGTGACATCTAAGGCTAAGGTTGGGTTGTACAGACCTGCGCTCCAGGGAAACATAATAGAGTTTTGGTCTAAAGTTTTTGTTCCACAATTTTAAAGTAATGATTAGATGTAAAGCACAAAATGGGAATGGAAGTCAAGTATCTGTGAGGTGATCCAAGAGGAAGGAGGGGAGTGTTCAATCCATATAAGATGACAAAGGCAAAATTCACATTCCTTTGGAAGTTCCTTTCAGAAGCGCAGCTCTTCTAGGGGGCAGACATACACTGCAGGTTATACAGAAACCTTTCTAATATGTAAAAATGTAGGGCTTTATTATGATCTGAGGGGATATCAAAGTGATTGACGTTTTTTTGACATCTGAGGGGCTAACTTTTCCTACTGAAGTCACAGATAAAAGCCCTGCCAGGAGATGCTCCACTGCGTATTTAAGGTAAAACTATCTTCTCCATAGGAGTTAAACTGCAAAGTACCTTAAAGGAGAGAGCGGGTTTAGCTGTGCCACAGGAGTTCTGGCTTGTCAGTGTTGGATAAGCAAAAGGCCCCAGTAAACCTGGTGTAAATGCTTTAAAAACTGCCAGTACTTATCCATTACTCACAGCATTATGCACTATTTATTGTAACAGGCTGAGAGAGCTGGGAGCTTGATCCTGCCCTGTCGACCTCCCTATGTGCTTTCCAAAGGGAAAGTTTGTTTCTAATTAGGCTGAGTGCAGGCAGATGGAGGTAGGAATGCATGAAAATGTTTCTGTTTGGTACTGTTTCTTCTACCTTACTGTTTCCAACTTTACTAAGGGAATAGGCCCTTCAGTCCTTGCCATGTAATGTATGAGACTTGTGGATCTCCCTTTAAAGATTAGTCTGGAGCATTCTAATACATCTTAATACATTTTTTTCCCTTAAGGTGTTTGTTCCTTTTGATGAATTAAAGGTGGAATAATAATTTCTGTACTCTCCTAAGGAACCTGGAAAATAGTAAAAACTTGCAGATGTGATCTCTTCCTCAAGCTTTGCTCTCATCTGTTTATTAGCAGTGTTTATGAGAATCGTGATCAGTCATAGTCTGACATGTAGTGTACCCATGTGTCTGTCAGATCAGCAGGCACACTGCTGTAGGGACACCACCGGAATGAAACTGAAACTTTCACTTGGCAAACCATTAAACAGAAGCAGCTGATCCCATTAGACTTAATGAATCCACAAATGTGCACCCAAAGTTAATGTGACATCTAAGGGTCAGGCTGAGCTGCACACCAGTGTGGCTAAATGACAACTTCCCAGAGAAACCATCTGAAACAGAATTCAGCCTTTCCTTCCTTTTGCGCAGTTGGAGGATGGACGTTCATTTGCTTTAAGAGGAGGACCAGAATCCTCTATCCCTACAACTTTTAGGGTTCTTATATGACCTTAAAGTGATGTATTAAATTTCCCAATTCCTCTTAAAATGGGAGCAATAGCACATAGGTGTGTTTCTTGTGTGGTTTAAGCCAAGAGCTCAGGTGTTCTGCAGTTATTTAGGCTGATGGATGTCTATTGGAGAAAATATTTGTATCTCTTTCTACAATTCACTTAAACTGCGTTATGCTGCCAGAAGAATGTGTTTGTTCTTGTTTGACATATGCTACTCAAGCAGAGCTCCTAGCTGTCAAACAATCCCATAGCCTCACCACACTCAGCAGCAGCAGAAAGCCTCAGGTAAGCTACCATCCACTGCATGGAGCCAGACTCTGCAAGAGCATGAATGTCAACTTCCCAATGTGAATCCATAGTGAATGCCTTTCCTCAAAGTGAAAAGATGGAGTGAGTGTGCATTAGCTTTGGTCTGTGACTCAATTTGAAATGCTTTTATATAAATCATAGTGGACAAAATCAAAGTTGTTCACCAGTATGTGCGCCTACAGAAAATGAATAAAGGAGATGACTTTTACAAAATAACATTTTATCTGTGACCTCAAGTCTTTATCCTGAGGTTTGGAACTTAACACAACTGCTGGACACTAAATGTTGCAGACTCAGTAGAGGGATTGGTTTTATGGGAAATTATGTTTTACTTACTTTTCCCACAACCAGTAATTATGTCTCTCTATCTCCTAGGGGTTAATTATATCATCACCCTTCTTCTTGCCAACACTTCCTTTCCATACCACAATTACCAACCCCTTTATCTCTCGATATATATAGCTGAATAATATAAACTAAACTCGGAACTGATTTTTTCTATATTTGTTGTATTTTCTATTTTATCTGTATTTAGTTTTCTAAGGCTTTTATCAGCATCAGTCCTGGAAAAGATGGCATGCCTGCGATTTGGTCTGGATTTCAGTCAGTGAAGTGCTGCCTCTCCTTGTGAATCTTGGACCTGTCATGTGTATAAATACATATCATGTAATTGTTACTTCTCACAGCAGAGGGGAAAGAATCAGTGGTATAAAACTAGAGCAGCAGAAGTACATAAATACTAACACTTTGTGATATTTTGATGAACATAAAATAAGGGCAATGACAACTTCACTTATGAAATTAGCAGTAAGACAATTGCCTCAGCACCTCTGGTGATTGGTTTAGAAGTGCAGCAGATCTCAGTTTCTACTGCTCCCCTTCAGATGTCTCCAGACAGTTGACATCCTATGGATAAAGGTCCTCTTTCCTTTTCCTTCTCACTGATAGACTGGGAATTCACAATCTTACTGTAGTAATGGCTCCCATGACAGTGTTCTAATACACCAAATAGGCACATAAGGGACGTAACATCTATCTCTGCATCAGCCTAGTCATGTGTATGAATAAAACTGTGCCGATAAATCAATCAATAATGATGCTCAGCTCCTGAACATGTGAGGCTTTTCTGTTGTGATGCTGGGAGACATCACCCCGAGAGAGCCAGAGAAGTTGCACCGCCTGCACTGTGCATGTTGGAGAAGAAACCGAAATGCTAAGAACAGCGCACGGTTCCTTAACAACACGGGTGGAAGCTCCTGGTGGCCAGCGGCAGCCGGCTTATTAATTCCGAGTGAAAATGACGTTACTGCACAATTTCTCCATATGGTGGCACTCAGAACGTTGAGGATGGGAATGGGGAGGGAAGGGCAGATACCTGATTCACTGCTTGGCCGCTGGTAAAGGACGGCTCAGCTTCAGTGCCAGGTAGCTCTGTGCATCAGCTTCAAGATCAGAACCAATATTAAGCACATATTGCTTCACTGCAAATGCTTAAAACCCTCTCCTCCCAGCGCTGCATGTAACAAAGGAATTAACTCAAACCTCATTTTATTGCACCTATCTCCTCCCTTTGGCTCCTCTTACTCCCTGTCATGGGTTCAGCAGTAGCAGTCATTTTTCTCCTTCTTAGTAGCTGGTGCAGCACTGTGTTTTTAACTTGTG
>JAOEHY010017799.1:0-20618 GCA_025447955.1 Psilopsiagon aurifrons | reverse complement strand
CTTCCCTTCCCTTCCCTTTCTCTTCCCTTCTCTTCCTTTTCTTTTCTCTTCCCTTTCTTTTCTTTACCTCTTCTCTCCTTTCTTTTCCAGGAAAGAAGCGCGCTTGGATCCCGGATGAGAAAGAAGCTTATATAGAAGTGGAAATCAAAGAAAGCACTGGTGGCAAAGTCACTGTGGAAACCAAAAATAAGGAAGTAAGCAAAATACCTTTCCTTTACCAAGGGAGAGCAAGTGTGTGTGTGTGTGTGTGGATATGTGACAGGCTCACTCCTGAAACTATCTGAGCTCCTGCTGATAACCCGGGTGATCAGTAGTGCCCCGAGGGGATGCAGTGTCAGGACATCCATGACCTGCCAAGAGTGGCAGCAGTTCAGCATCCCCCCATGGAAGGGGCTTTCGAACACGATTCCTGTGTGGGCAGACCCAAGGGGACAGCCCTGGCCCAGCCCTGGCCCAGCACAGCTCCAGGCTGTGGATGGAAAGGCTGCCCCAGCACAGCCCTTTGCAACGCTGAACCCCCTGCCCGGCTCCTCTCCGAGGCTCAGACCAGAGGTAAGGGGCTTTACGGCCAATTCCTGCTCGTTTTAGCTGGGATTTGCAGTGGATTTGGTGCTGTTGGGAGAACAGGCGCTGGGCAAAGAGCAGCACCAGCTATGCCTCGTGGTGAGGCTCCAGCCTGCCAGCAGCGGGAGGGAGGCAAAGCAAGGCAGGATCAGATGGTATTAGGATGATAAGCGATCAAGGATCAGTTGATATTTGTCAACATACTATCCAGTACCAATAGCTACAAATGGAATAATGAATATTCCTGTCTTGGCTATGGGAGTCCCATGGCCCCACAACTTCATCGCAGTGCAGACTCAGACTGGTGTGACGCTGGGGAAGAAACCCAAGGACCTGCCCGGGCAGTGAATCATAGACTTTATTATTACTATTCCTCAGCTGGCTGGCGTGGTGCTGAGAAGTGCTCATGTCTGCCAGGTTTAGAAGAAATACATGTAATTGTCTATGAAAGTGTCGAGGCTTTGAAAACATTTTCATTTGAAACTCAGGGAAAAAAGTAAAGAAATTTGCCCTCCCCAAAATAAAATCAGTTGTAGAGGGGGTATAAATTTTAAAAGATTATTCTGATGCTTGAAAGATCTTCAGCTGCTGTGAGCAAAGCAGATTCCAAACCTTTTTTACTGTTCCCTCTTGAAACTGCCTTGCTTAACAATGTCACAGATTTCCAACATCTGAAATGTATCTGCTTTCCCTGGATCAGCACTTCCAGCTCCCGCTTCTAACACCTAACACCTTCTAACACCACCCACTTCATATCCACCTGTAAAAAACCTCTTTGAAAGGTTTCATTTCATCTTTATTAACAAGACCATTTGCTAAATGCAGCTTCTTCCCTTCAGGCCAGATTTGTAATGTGATAGCTTCCCAGAGTTTGGGATTAAATAAACGCAGTCATCAGTGATGGGGTGCAGAATTCAGCTGTTTGCCCAAATAACCAAGGATCTCTCTAAGCAATAGTCCATGTTTCCCACGGGGTTTTAGGCTATGAAGAAGAGCACAGGACAGGAGCATTGACCATGTTGTGGGCTGACATCGTGGTGCCCCAGCTTGCATCCCCTCTTGGTCTCAGCCACAGCCCGTCTCCCTGGGCGAGAAGAGATCTGGAGCTTGCTTGTCCCAGCAGGGCTTTGTGGCCAGGGCTCTGCTAACCCCACCAGCCCACATGGAGGGACAGCAGGCATGGGGCGGTGTCCCCAACATGGGAATATCATGTCCATCCAGCCAGCAGGTTCGAGGGTGTTCAGTGGGGGCTGGGGTCCATCTGACCTGTCCCCCTCCTCTGGCAGACGCGGGTGGTAAAGGAGGATGAGCTGCAGCCCATGAACCCACCCAAGTTCGACATGATTGAGGACATGGCCATGCTGACGCACCTCAATGAGGCCTCTGTGCTCTACAACCTGAAGCGCCGCTACTCCCACTGGATGATCTATGTAAGCCACTGGCACCCGGCAGACGGGGGTCACTCGGTGGGGTAGGGAGATGAAGGAGCATCGGGGCACCCCCATCCCTCACCCGCCCTCTTTCCCTTTGCAGACCTACTCAGGGCTCTTCTGTGTCACCATCAACCCCTACAAGTGGCTGCCCGTCTACACGGCACCGGTGGTGGCAGCCTACAAGGGCAAGCGGCGCACCGAGGCTCCCCCGCACATCTACTCCATTGCCGACAATGCCTACAATGACATGCTGCGCAGTAAGCCCTTGCTTTGGGGACCCCATCCTGGAGGGTCTGGGATCCTGCGGTTGGGGGTAAGGTGGGTGGCACTGTCCTAATGCCTCCTCCTTCTCTTCCAGACCGTGAAAACCAGTCCATGCTCATCACGTAAGTGCCCCTTGCCCTGCCCAGCCTGATGCTAGGTGCCTGGGCAGCACCCTGTGCCCCAGGGGAGTCCCTCAGCCAGGTCCCCCCATCCCTTCCCATCCAACCCCACATGCAGCCACCATGTAAGGTGACAAGCAGGCTCCCCTGGACCCCAAAGCTGCCATGGGGCACCCCAACTGCCTCCGAGGAGTGAGGGGGAAGGAGGGATGGAGGCCAAGGACAGAGGGAGATGGTGGCAGAGGTGTCCAGAGGGGTGGTGGAGGGGGAGGAGGGTGACGTGGGAGGGTGTAGGCCAGGTTGATTTCAAGTGACATATAGATAAGGGCTATATAAAGGACTCTAAAGGACCCTATGCTGCTGCCAGGAGCCATGGACATTTTTAGCCTTGGCCATAGCCTAATTAGGAAAGGCAGGGGCTGCGGAGAGATGCTTGGCGCGTGTCCGGTGGCGGCTGTGCTCCCCCCGGGCTCTTTGTGATCTGGGATTACAATGGGAGAGCAGCTAACTATAGGGATGAGCTCAGCCAGCCCGCCGGCTGTGCCTGCTGCAGGATCCACCCGGTGTAGTGGCTCCAAGGCCCCCAACAAAGCAGAGCGTGCTGAAACCATCCAGGAGGGAGCAGCAGACCGGGGTCCTGCCTGATCCCACACAGCTGAAGCCCCGGGGCTGGGGCTGTATGGCCATGGTGGGTGCCAGCACCTCCTGCCATAGCTCAGCAGGCAGCTGACCCCCTGTGGCACCCCCAGCAGGACACGGTGAGGATGGAGCTGGGTTTCAGTCGTAAGACAAGCCCCAAAGACAAGCACACACACCCCCAGGCTGGAGGGCATTGACAGTGCCACCCCTCTGAGACTCTGCTTCTCCTTCCTGGCGCGATGAGCAGGGTGGCAGGGTCTCTGTTTGAAGTTTTGCCTGTTCTTTGCCTCATGCCCTTGATCTGTGTATTTCTGTTGCTCTAAGCGGAGAATCTGGTGCTGGTAAGACTGTAAACACCAAGCGGGTCATTCAGTACTTTGCCATTGTCGCAGCCTTGGGCGACGCACCGGGCAAGAAATTAGTAAGACCCTCTTTTGAAACAAGCTCGTACTGTTTTCTTCCTTTCTTTGGTGTTTTTTTCTTCCCCTTCCCTCCCCCTTTTCTTCTTTTTACTTCTTTTCTTTTTTTCTTTCCCCATCTTTT
This sequence comes from Psilopsiagon aurifrons, assembly GCA_025447955.1. NCBI lineage: Eukaryota > Metazoa > Chordata > Aves > Psittaciformes > Psittacidae > Psilopsiagon > Psilopsiagon aurifrons. The sequence continues at coordinate 17,056 of JAOEHY010017799.1, read as the reverse complement.
TTGCATTTGGAAGCGTGTTTTGGTCTGACCCACCCAGGGCTTGGCTTTTCCTTGCCTTTTGAACAAGCAAGGCTTGAAATTACTTTGCTCAAAGGGAAATGGACTTTTTTCATGTGGCTGCTCAATCTGTGCAGCCTGGAAGAGGTGCTCTAGGTGCCCTCTTTATCTTCTCTTCCTCTTTCAAGACCCCACAGAGCTTCTTCTGAAGGAGTATTAAGAGGACGCAGTAAACCTGCCATTTCCCACTTTGCCTCTTTTAAGCCTTGCTTTTCATCCTTTTCTCCTTTTTTTCCCCCTCTTGTTCATTTTGACCCTTTTCTACCTTGTGCTTTTCTTGCTCTTGTTTTGATTCTTGCATTTCTTTGGTGCTGGTTATTTTTGAGCTGCCTTTGCAAGTGCTTATTTCTTCTTGATACGTTGAGGCTCCAGCCTGCTTTTCCCCTGTAGAAGCAAACTGGCTGCTTTAGGTATCACTCAAGCAATACCTCAGCATTATTTTCTTTACTTTTCTTTGGGTTTGGATTTAACCATTCTTGCTTTTTGACGCATTTCTTTATTTTCTTGAGCTAATCTATTTAACAACTTTTTGGCATCTCTTGTAAAGTTTAATCCTCCCATTTTTCTTCTTGGACGTTTTTTTGGCACTAAATGGTCATGCCCTGCTTTTCTGACCATGCTTCTTGTGGTTCTTGCCTGCCTTTTCTGGATTGCTAAAGACCATTTTCTTTCCTTTCTCTAGGCAGCTCTTGCCACTAAAACTGGGGTAAGTGTTGTAGACTCCTGATCTTCAATGCTGAGGGCAGTTCTGGTGCACCACAGAGCGATGGGATGATGAGGAATGCCTGTGTGGGGCCTCTGCCTTGGGTCTGGGAGCAGGGACAGTGTTTAGTTCTTCACTTAGCTCTCACCTTCCCATAGTTTGGAGCTTTGATGTTTCATCTCTTAGTGACTTTCTACCTTTTTGGCTCCAAACTCTCCTTCAAGGTTTCGTTGCTCTTCAAACACTGGTTCTACCCAGCACCTTGTGTTGCCTGGGGGGGTGTGGGCTCCTCCAAAGAGGAGATGAAGCCTCCACTGTCTGAGCTGTCAGTGTTCCCCCAAGCCTTGAAGCTCAGCTGAGGGTGGTGGTGCTGAGGAGCAGGGGAAGAGCCTCTTTGCCATGGACAGCATCGTGCTTTGGCTTCAGACCTGGGTTCTCATAATGCCTGGACATGCCACCCTCTGCAAAGACCCAGACAGGCTCAGCCCTCCACATTGCAGGCAGCTCATGTCCTTCTCCGGGGTGCGCTCCTGAGGTGCTTGATTAGCTCAAAGGAAACAACTGGGCTCCTTTGGAAATCCAGCAGAGGCTCAGTCCCTGGCACTGCCAGGGCTCAGCCCTGTGTCCTCGTTCCTCAGTTTCTCTGAGCACTGAGGGACAGCCTTTAGCTGGTGCACACTAAAAGCAGGCTCATTAACACACGCAATTGCTGGAGAGCTGGAGCTGTGGGTCCAGGGCAGCCCCCATTGAGTCCCACAGGCCAGGCAGCTTAGGTCAAGCTGGATTTAAGGATAACAACTCAGAGGCTATCCCAGAGACAAAGTGCTGTTGGTTGAAGATGTGATTCGCAGCTGCTCCCATTCTCTTTACCCTCCACACAGCTGGAGCTGCTGAGCTGAGGAGTGGTGGTGAGCACAGTGCAGCTCTTGGTGGGCATTGCTCAGAGCTTTCCTGTGCAGGGAAAGCCCTATGGGCTGGAATGTGTCAGAGCATGGGCATAAGGCTCTCATGGAAGATCCTGCAGGAGCCTGTGCCACCAAACTCTTACCACTGTTGTCAGCCTCCTCTGTCCTTTGTGTGGCGTGGCATGAGTCGCTTGCTTCTCTCCTTGAATTCTTCTCCTGCTTTGCCTGCATTAGGTGGAGGTTTTCTCTTTATGTTTGACCTGTGTGTGTGAAACATGGATGGAAAACCGAGGTTAATTCTGGAGCTTGCTCGGGAGAGCTCCAGTGAGCTCAGCAGATCACATTGGCTGGGACTGCTGATGTGTTCCCATCACGCTGTGACCCTGCGGTGCATGTTGTTAGTGTAGGGAGTCATGGATCAAGCCTGCTTTCTGGGTCATTTCTGCAACGTTCTGTGATTTAAACTGTCCCAGACTGTGTTCAGTGGAAGAGGAAATTCCTGTCAGAGTCAGAGCCTGGAATGTTTCAGGCTGCTGTGGTGACTGTGTGTGCTTGCTATTGGCTTCATATTGTAGCAGCCTGAGAAAGGGGCTAAGGACTGCTGTGTGCAGAGGGGAGAGTAGCCTGGGTCTTCAGAGGGACCAGTTTAGGCATGGAGAAGCCCACAGAGAGCCTTGCTGCAAAGCTAACTCTGCTGACCGTTAAACCAAGCTGCATTGCTTCATGGGACGAGGAGATGCCTGAGGAGCAGCAGGCCCCCCTAAAGGGCAGAGCAGGCAGATGGTGGAAGGAGCCTCACTCGCTGTTTACCCGTGCTGTTGGTAACAGATCTCCTCTGGCTGGGTGGGAGCTGATGCATCCTTTGGCTTTGTTTTGCAGGGCACCCTCGAAGATCAAATCATTGAGGCTAACCCAGCTATGGAAGCTTTTGGCAATGCCAAAACCATAAGGAATGACAACTCCTCCCGTTTTGTAAGTGTCTTGAGCAAGACAGAGAGCTAAAGTGCTGTGTTTATGCAAACTGAATGCATCACTTGTGCCCTTGTGTTCTCTATGGTGTGAGCCAAAGGCACACAGCAGGAAGGAGGCTCTGCTTCCTGGTGGGATTGAACTGCTGAGGCCAGGCTGCTTCTGGTTACATCGGTGCAGTAAATGGTGTGCAGAATGAATGCGCTGGTGTCACAGCCTGTGGCTGCAGAGCCATCCCTTGCAGGATCAAGACTGAGGGGCAGTAAGCACAGCCTGGAGTGCTGTGTGCCCCTTCCAGGGAGCAGCACCTCTTTGGCTAAGCCCAGCCTTGGTCTGCCCTGTGATACTGTGATGCCTGTTCCTGTGCCTTGGACGGGAGACACTCCAGGGTGAGATTCCTCAGCATAACACAGAGCAGGAGGCTGGGGCAGACTCAGTATCACACTGCCCCACAGAACTGCTCAGCTTTAAGAACAGGTCTGTTCATAAATCTGGAGAGGGTTGGACAAGGGATGTAGGGACAGGCCAAGGGGAACTGCTTTAACCTGCAGAGGAGAGACTGAGATGAGCTCTTGGGCAGAAGCTCTTCCCTGTGAGGATGCTGAGGCGCTGGCACAGGGTGCCCAGAGAAGCTGTGGCTGCCCCATCCCTGGCAGTGCTCAAGGCCAGGTTGGACACAGGGCTTGGAGCAAGCTGCTCCAGTGGAAGGTTGGAACTGGATGAGCTGTAAGGTCCCTTCAACCCAAACCAGTCTGGGATTCTGCTATGATTCTATGAGAGCGATTTATCTGCTGTGAGTGAAATCTCTGCCTGCCTAGAGTTCTAAGCCTTAGGTGACGCTGATGATACAAACCAGAGAACTTCACCCACCCACCCCTCACAGAGCCCAGTAACTTTCCTGGCATCAGCAGAAGCCTAAGAAGTGGGAAATTACCAGTGCCTTGTAGTTACCTGAGGTTTCTGGGAGCTGTTTAAGTGTGTGGCCAAGCCCAGCCCTTACCTCCTGCGCATGTTTCCAGGGCAAGTTCATCCGGATCCATTTTGGCCCCTCAGGGAAGCTGGCATCCGCAGACATTGACATCTGTGAGTAGAGCTGTGCCTGCTGCAGTGGGGAGGGATCACACCTTCCCATGTGCTCATGCTGGGTCAGCTCTGAATGAACAACCCCTTCTCTGACCCCTCTGCACTGCTTGGCTCTAGATCTTCTGGAAAAATCAAGAGTGATTTTCCAGCAGCCCAAAGAGCGGAGCTACCACATCTACTACCAGATCCTCTCTGGGAAGAAACCAGAGCTGCAAGGTAAGGCAGCCGAGGCTTTTCTAGCATAATGGCCTGAAAACAGCCAGACAGGGCTCTGTGTTAGCTTTGGGGTCTGCAGTGAATGAGCAACCCCAGCTCCCGTGCAAGTACTGCCCTTAGATGCTTTGTTAGCTGCACAGGATCGCAGGATTGGTAGATAATTCAGGGTGGAAGGGATTTCACCTACTCCAGCCTCCTTCATCCTCCCAGAGAAGCCAGACTAAAGCCCTTTCTGCAGCTGCCTAGGAGCAGAGGCTGTTCTGGGTCTATCTGCAGGGTGGGAGCATGCTTTGCAAAGCTGCCTTGCGTAGAGTCCTTGTTGTATGGTGGGTACAGCACTAACCTCAGCATGCGCAGGGTGGATTCTTACTCGTTTTGGGGTAGGGGGAAGTGTTTTTCAGCCTATTCTGAGCTCCTTCATTCACCCGAGTGAGGTGATGTGTTTCAGGTGGGTTTGGAAACAGCTACACGGCTCACTCGCTGGTGTAGACACGTCCTAGGATAGACCCAGCAGACCCCTGCTTGCCCCGGGGCAGTCCTGTGCTCTGAGCAGCCCTGCTCTCAGGTTCCAGGCCCCATGGGGTGCACAGAACCCTCTCCATAGTGCAGGAAGATGCTGGCACAGGCCCCCAGGGTGGTCAGCCCCTCGGCTGCAGGCTCATTGAGCTCAAGGACAAGACCTTATTAGGCAGGTCTGGAGTGCTGTGCAGAGCAGTAATCTTATCTGGTGGTCACGAGGACATGGATGGCCACTTCTAAATCAGTCTGCAGACAAGCCATGTCCCAAGATAGCAAGCAGGAGGCGCATCACAGAGGAGATGGACCCACGTGTGGACCTGCCTGGGCTTGAAGAGGGTGTTCCTCCCACTGGCTAGTGCCCTCTAGTAGCTGAGGCTGGTGAAGCCTCACCTCTTCATCTGTGCCCCTCTGTTCCAGCTTGGTCTCTGTCAGACTGGCCTCACCCTCTGCATGTCTTCCCCCAACAGATATGCTGCTGCTCTCCCTCAACCCCTATGACTACCACTTCTGCTCTCAGGGTGTAACTACTGTGGACAACATGGATGATGGCGAGGAACTCATGGCAACAGATGTACGTGAACTTCCTTCCCACTGCACAGCGTGAACTGGGCCTGGGGGAGGGCACGACCTCCATCTACCATGGGGAGATGTGGAGACATATCCTGGCTTTTCTGTGTCCCCCTCTAAATTAGCTGTGGGTTCCCTCTGGTTTATTGGCACATGCTTTGAGCTTACAAAGGAAGAGCAAAGTGACTCTGATCTCTGTCAACAGCCTCATCCAGGCAGAGAAGGCAGAGAAATTCCCTGAGTTAGCAAGGCTCTGTAGCTCATGAGCACTTCCCATGCTCCCAGGAGAAGATGAGAGAGCTCAGCCTGGAACACCTCCTGGTTTTGGATGCTAGGCTAGTCCTGCTTTCAGATGGGTCTGGTGGGAGCTGGCCTCACATTCAAAATCCCATGGACAGGATTCCTCAGCTTGATGTGCACTGGATAGAGCACCCTGCCCGGAGCTCCAGGATAGGAGAGCGCGTTAGGAGACCTCACCTCAGAGTGGTGATGTTGTTCTATCTATATGGCTTTGTCTCTTCTCAGCACGCCATGGACATCTTGGGCTTCAGCAATGATGAGAAATACGGCTCCTATAAAATAGTGGGTGCTATCATGCACTTCGGCAACATGAAGTTCAAGCAGAAGCAGCGAGAAGAGCAGGCAGAGGCTGACGGCACTGAAAGTGAGTTTGGCTCCGTGCTGCCAGCTCTGCCCAGCCTGGCCTGGGCATGCAGACCCCTCCCAGGGCAGAGTGTGGTAACTTCGCTGGCCTGGTCTGTGAAGGTCAGTGGCTGTCATCCCAAGCAGCCGCACGGTCTGTAGGTGCAACAGAGGTGTTTGTCTTTGAGCCTGCGTACTTAGGGCAGCCTTTTCTACAAGCAGTAGGTGGTCTCATCTGCATCAGACTTGCTTCAGTAGCATCATAGGCTGTCACTCCCTGGCTCTGCTTCACCTTGTTCAGTCTTTTGCTGCCCTTCTTCTCCTCTCCTTTAGCACTGACAGCCTCCCAGAGCAGGCCATCCACAGAGCATGAGCCAGGCCATGGTCAGGACTGCAGGGACCCACTCAGGACACAGCCTCCCGCAGAGTGGTTAGAGTAGGATACAGTCACTGTCTAATACTTCTCCTTGTTTGTTGCTTAGGAAAATCCAATACAAATCAGAGGTCTGAGAGAATGGTCAGGCTGCAAAGCAAACCTGGAAATCCAGGCACAGCTCAAGTATTTTCTATGGCTTTTGCACTGCTACATTACGCCTGGTTCCCATATAATGGAGAAAGCTTCAAGGCGGGATGAGAAGGGGGGAGTCCTATCACTTAACTGGAGGGCTTCAGCAACTACAGCTGAGTGGCTGCCTGGATCAGACCTTCCTGCTACCATCCATGAAGGAAAAATTCCCTTGCCTGGGGAGTGTCCGCACAGGATTCAGCTGCTACCTGGCCATTACTGATGATTTTGCTTTAGCAGTGATTTCCCTGCAGAGGTGATTTTCTAGCTGCAGTCTGCTGTTAGGAGTCTATGAAGGATAAGCAAGAAAATCAGCTCTCTTCTGGTCACATCAGATTCACTGTGTGGGAATCCAGGCTTCACTGGAAAATACATAGAGATTCCCAGATAAGGCTTGAAAACCTGGTAAGGTGCAGCAGGTCTGCTACAGCCATCTCATCCAAATGGTAACGACTCAGGCAGGATGTCAGACTCTGAAAGCATCATACAAGACACAGGATGGGAAATCACACCAGACTCTGGAGAAGGTGGAAAAATATGTTCAGTGAGCACTGAGCAGCAGGAGAGCTGGGAGGTTTTAGTTGTTGTCTTTTTTCCTTCCTCGCTGGTCCTCATGCCTTTGTGCTGCTTTACAGGTGCTGACAAAGCTGCCTACCTGATGGGAATCAGCTCAGCTGATCTCATCAAGGGCTTGCTCCATCCTCGTGTGAAGGTGGGCAATGAGTACGTGACCAAAGGTCAGAACGTGGAGCAGGTGAGTTTGCCTCCGTAACCATGAGCTCCCTGGGTCTGTCCTTGGTGTGCAAGAGGAGCTCTCCAGCCTCTGGCTCCTACAAAAGCAGGGAGAAGGATCAGTGCTCATGGCCTGCTCTATGATGTGCTCTGGCAGGTTGTCTATGCGGTGGGAGCCCTGGCTAAAGCCACCTATGACCGCATGTTCAAGTGGCTGGTGACTCGGATCAATAAGACCCTGGACACCAAGCTGGCCAGGCAGTTCTTCATTGGAGTACTGGACATTGCAGGCTTCGAGATCTTTGATGTGAGTTCTGTGGGCCCCTTGCAAGGGGACTGGGGGAATGTTGTAGCCAGGCAGCTCAGTCCCCTGGTGTTTGACAGCTCCTGCTCCTCCAAGAAACTGCCTTGATAGGAAAGTGAACTCTTATCTGGATTAGTTTGTCTGGAAGTAACAGGCAGCTCACACTGCTGTGGGCACATCTCCAGTGATCCCGGGAGATCCCTGCTCAGGTAGCAGTCCAGATGAGCCTAGCAGAGATCCTCACACCCAGACAAAGCAGAAGAGTGAAGCCCTTCATGTCTGGGGCTCCTTTTAATGCAGAATTGTTTTCTTCTGGCAGTTCAACAGCTTTGAGCAGCTCTGCATCAACTTCACCAATGAGAAGCTGCAGCAGTTCTTCAACCACCACATGTTTGTCCTGGAGCAAGAAGAATATAAGAAGGAAGGCATTGAATGGGTCTTCATTGACTTTGGCCTGGACCTGCAGGCTTGCATTGACCTGATCGAGAAGGTAAAGCATGAGTCAAGGCATGGGAGTGGTACTTCTGGTAGGTGGCTTGTTTGCAAAGACTGGAGGTACTCTGCTACCAGAGGTGGAATGATCCCCTCACAGTGAGTGGGAAGTGCCCAGCTTTGTTTTTCCCACACTTACCTCAGAGCCTCCAGCCCAAGGAATCCCTTTGGCACAAATCTTGGCTTTCTGAAACCACAGACATTCTGTTGCTACCCACTGGTGAACCACAAAACCTGGTGCAGCCTTTGCCTCTAGAGAACAGCAATCTTTACTCCCTTTTCCTGCCCACTTGCTGTCCCTCAAAGCCTCTTACTATGTACTTGCCAATTCAGAGCCACTTGTACAAAAGGCTTCCACCACTGCATGGCAGACACGCGCCTCTTTCAGTGGGAAGGATCTCACCTATCAGGATACTGGAGCGGATCTCCCCTTCCCATAGCCTGATGGACCTGGGCAGCCCCCAGGTCTTGCAGGCTTGGCCGGTCCCACTCTGGCTGGAGGTCAGATGCAGCCTGCAATACACCAGTGATAGCTTGTCCCATAGTCAATGTCTTGCACCATTTGCCTCAAAGAGGATGAGGTTCCCCCAGGTCAAGCTCTGCTCAGTGGCACAGGGGATCCCCCATTCTGGAATGGGCTATGGCAAGGGCTGAGCTCAGACCTCTTATACCACCTTCTCCCTGCAGCCGTTGGGAATCCTGTCCATCCTTGAAGAGGAGTGCATGTTCCCAAAAGCCTCCGACATGTCCTTCAAAGCTAAGCTCTATGACAACCACCTTGGGAAGTCACCCAACTTCCAGAAGCCCCGGCCAGATAAAAAGAGGAAGTATGAGGCTCACTTTGAGCTGGTGCACTACGCTGGTGTGGTACGTCCCAGGCACCCTCCACAGCACACACCATCCCCTTGGAGCACAGACATTACCTTTGCCTCTTCTCTCTGCTCAAAGGTGCCGTACAACATCGTTGGGTGGCTGGACAAGAACAAGGACCCCCTGAATGAGACAGTAGTGTCTGTCTTCCAAAAGTCCCAAAACAAGCTCCTGGCTTCCCTCTATGAGAACTACGTGGGCTCATCTTCAGGTGAGGAACAACCTCATCTGTTTCTTGACCTTGAGCTCCCCTCCCTTTGCAGCAAAGCCTCCTCACTCTCACATGCTGCTGGTGTAGTATTCTTGCATCTAGCAGCCCAGGCAAGGGGAAGAGCCACATGAACCCCTAAAAACCCCTCTGACCTGGGTAGGTGGGTGCTCTGGACATGTAGTGCTGGCCTAGGGGCTTTAGACGGGGGTTAGGACCAGGCTGAGCTTGTGTGGTGCTTAAAGAATTGTCCTGGTGGCCCTGTGTGACCTGAGATGTGTGAAGGGGTCTGCTGTTACCGAGATCTGAGGAGCAGCACCCAGAGTTGGGTGCTGTGGGAGATGTTTCTGGTCTATGGCTTTGCTCTGCAGCAGGGCAGTCCTAGAGAGAGAAGGGGCTGTGGGTGTTTTGAGGGTGTTTGGGGGTGCTCCTGCATCCTTCAAGCCAAGCAGATGTTGTGCTGATGTAATGAATCAATATTTCAACCCAACAGAGGAACCTCACAAGCCAGGGACCAAGGAGAAACGTAAAAAGGCAGCTTCTTTCCAAACAGTGTCTCAGCTGCACAAGGTAAGAGCCAGCTGCTCATCCGAGGCCATAGGGAAGCATGCTCAGAGTGTCCCACTGTCATCCCACTTCCCTGCCAAGATTCTGGGGTGTCTTGCACCTAAGGGAGCACCAGAGCTCCTGAAGGAGCAAAAGCTCCTGACACCCTTTTGTCCATGTGCAAGGGACCGGTGCCTGGCAGAGTCCCAGCCCTGTCCCCATGCCCTAGGGAAGGACACGGGGCTCCAGGCTGAGAGAGTGATGGTTCCCTTTGGCTTGTGCTGCTTCCGCCCGGCTGATGCTTGTGCTGCTCACAGCTCCTTCGCCTTTGAGAGAGCGGCAGTTAAGACTTGTAGTGATGTTTAGGTGATGTATTACATGAACATCACTTTAAGTCTGTGCTACTTCTCTCCTCATTCCGGTCAGCGGGAAGGACAGCCTTTGGGCAGAAGAAAATGGAGGAGGATCTTGCAGGTCTCTGAGCAGGCAGCTCGGTGCTGTCCTGTGCAGGGAGGTGACCTGAGCTCTTTCGCAGCTCAGGTTGACACCCCATGCTCACCACAGAAGTTATTTGTCCACCCCAGAGCTTAAGCCACTGGACAACAGCACAGAGGGGGGTGTGAGCCCAAAGCTGTGTCCTGCTGTGGCGGCCCTCTGGTGATGGGGTGCTTGCAGAGGGCAGTGCTGGTGCCAGAGCCCCCGGCAGGGACATGAGTGACTTTCTTCCTCCTGGACAAGTCACAGGCATTGGGGAAAGGTGTTTGTGGCCTAAAGTTGCCCCATGGTGAGGTGGAGCTGTGGGAAGCGTTCCCAGGCAGGCTGAGCCTGTATTTGCAGGGGAAGGCAGGCTGCAAAGACAGAGGATGCAGATGCCTTTCCCATAGGAAAAGGCAGGGCCATGTCTTGGCTTGAGCCCTGCCTTGGACTGGAAAGAAGGCCCAGGCTGTGTTGGCAGAGCCCTCTGTCATGGCCAAAGGGTATGGGGAGCACTGTGGAAGTGCAGGAGAAACGTGATGAGCTGAGGACTGCAGGCGTTGTGGGTGCCAGTGCTAGATCAGGAGGATGCTGAGCACAGTGTTGGTGACAGAGCAGAGCTGTTTACCAGGATATGCTCAGCACTGTGTTCCTGGCTGTCCCCTGCAGCAAACCTTTACCTGCAAACACTTGAGAAGCACCCAGTCCCCTCTGCCATTGCTCCCACCCCGGCAGAAGGCAGTGGTCCTGCTCACAGGGCTGGGGTGTCACGTTGGCAGGATAGCACGGGGATTAGGAAGAATTCCCTCTTTCCCATGAAGAGAGGTAAGGGGCTCTCAGCATCTGCTCTGTCCCTGCCTGTGGGGGGAAGGAAGGGGCTGCAGAGATGTGCTGTAGGGGAGCAGGGATGTCACCCTGTGCCTCATCCCCTGTCTCTGTCCCACAGGAGAACCTCAACAAGCTGATGACCAACCTGCGCTCCACTCAGCCCCACTTTGTCCGCTGCATCATCCCCAACGAGACAAAGACCCCGGGTACGTATGGACTGAGACAGCACCCAGGGCGTTCCCTCGGGTGCCATCCACATGTGGGAGCTGGCAGGACTCTGGCACCCACCTGCTCTCCAGCCCGTGTCTTGCCACCACACCAAGCCCCATCTCAGTGTGGAAACCCCTGTGACCCACAGCAGCCTCCTCTACTGGGGAGAATGAGTTCTGCTGGGCTCCCCCTTTGTCAGTGCATTGGTGGATGGGCTGCCTTGTGTATGACAGCAGGCACAGCAGAGTCTTTCAGGCTCACTGACTTCCACCACCTGAGGCCTGGGCTGCAGCACTCATGCTCAGCATAGGCCTGCAGGATGGGTTAACACCCGCATTCAGAACCATGGGCGGTTTCGTTTCCAGGGTTCAGACCCACTCTGCAGCTCCATTTCCTCTGTCCTCTTGGGCTGAGTGTCTGCTTCACCTTTGTTCTCACCCACAGGAGCCATGGATGCCTTCCTGGTGCTGCACCAGCTGCGCTGTAACGGTGTCCTTGAAGGCATCCGCATCTGCCGTAAAGGGTTCCCCAACAGGATCCTCTACGCAGACTTCAAGCAGCGGTAACTCTCTCCTCTTCCTTGCCCAACAGTCTGCATGTGTTCTAGGGGAGACAGACTTGCCCTGGTTCTGACCAGCTCCCCTGCTTGTGTGCGGCTGGTCTGAGCCACCACCGTGCTCCCAGTGCATGTGTGGGATCACACTGCTGCTGCTTTGTGCTGCCAGACATGGAGAGTTTGGTGCCAGACATGATGAGAATGGTGATGTTTGGAATGCAGGGCTGGTACAGGATGACGCTGGCAAGGCTTAGGCCCTTTTCTCTCAGCCCTTGGGATCCGTACTGCTCTGTAGTTGGCCCTGTCTAACCAGTGACCTCTTCCTGCACAGTCTTCCTTGTGTTCAGGGACTAAGGTCTGGCAGGGTTCCCTGGTGTCTGCTCTGCAGAAGAGCCCATTCAGTGCCCTGGAGCAACTGGTTCATACATGGGTCCAGCCTGTGCAGCACAATGTCTAGAAGTACTAGAGGGAATTGGCACAACTGAGGTACAGGGATGATGAGAGAACCGTCGACTCCTGCATGTCCTCCTCTGCTTTGTCCCTGCAGCTACCGTATCCTGAATCCAACAGCCATTCCAGATGACAAGTTTGTGGACAGCAGAAAGGCCACAGAGAAGCTGCTGAGCTCCCTGGAACTGGACCACTCGCAGTACAAGTTCGGTCACACCAAGGTGAGACCAGGCAGCTGCTCCAGGGACACTGTCCCTCCTGTCTCTGCAGTCACAGTGTGCTCCCCGTGCCCACCTTGCTCTCTGCCTGGCCACAGCCCTGCTGGAGCCCTGTGCTCTGCAGGTTGCATGTGGCCCTTGAAGGGGTTGAGAAGGGCAGTGGAATCATAGAACCACAGAACGGTTTGGGTTGGAAAGGACCTCGAGATCACCCATTTCCACCCCCCTGCCATGGGCAGGAATGCCTCACACTAGACCATGACAGCCAGGGCTCTGTCCCACCTGGCCTTGAACACTGCCAGGGTTGGAGCATTTACCAATTCTCTGGGCACCTGTGCCAGTGCCTCACCACCCTCACAGGGAGGAACTTCTTCCTTAGATCTAACCTGAGCTTCCCCTGTTTCAGTTTGAACCCATCACCCCTTGTCTATCGCTACAGTCCCTGATGAAGATGCAGGCTGGGAACAAACAGGTCTGAGCAGATCGTCTCTGCTGCCTGAGCTCGTACCACCAAACACAGCATCTTGCGTCCACTCAGGGCAGGAAGCTCTTGTGTCCCCTTGAGCCTTGTGTAGGTGCCCCTCCAGCCAGTGCAGTGCAGGGAGGGCACTGAACCTGCAGTGTGCAGCCCTTGCTGCTCTGTGTGCTGCTGCTTTGGCCACAGGTCAGCTCTGCCTGGTGGGTGATGTTACCCCTGAGCGCTGCCCTCTCTGCTCTGACTCTGCTCTCCCTCTGATCCTGCAGGTGTTTTTCAAGGCTGGTTTGCTGGGCTTGCTGGAGGAGATGCGGGATGAGCGTCTGGCCAAGATCCTGACCATGCTGCAGGCCAGAATCCGTGGGCACCTCATGCGCATCGAGTATCAGAAGATCATCAGCAGGAGGTAGAGCTGGGGGTGGGAGGAGAGGCAGAACATTGTGTGTCTCCCTGTTCCTTTGCACATTTGGGTGGGTTTGGGGCAGTGGTTGGGTAAAGCCCTGTCATGAAGGGCTGGAGGCAGACCTGTGAGAGGCCAGGCATGGGCTTGGTAGGGAGGCTCAGTGTATCTGGGTAGGGAAAGCCTTTGGTTTCTACTGGAAGTTTCAGAGCGATGCAGAGTGAAGAGACCTGAGAGCCAGCCCACACCACTCGTACTACTCGGGCCATTATGTGTGCAGACAATGTGCCATTCATTCAGCATGCTTCCATACTGGTGGAGAATAGAGCCATGTCCAGGCCTGCAAAAGCCTGGTCTCTGCTGCAGTGGGGAATCTACACCCATGGTGATGCTCTGCTTGTGTCCCTCCAGGGAAGCCCTCTATACCATCCAGTGGAACATCCGGGCCTTCAATGCTGTCAAGAACTGGTCCTGGATGAAGCTGTTCTTCAAGATCAAGCCTCTGCTCAAGTCTGCTCAGACTGAGAAGGAAATGTCCAACCTGAAGGAGGAGTTCCAGAAGCTGAAGGAGGCTCTGGAGAAGTCTGAGGCTAAGAGGAAGGAACTGGAAGAGAAACAGGTCTCCATGATCCAGGAGAAGAACGACCTGACCCTCCAGCTGCAGGCAGTGAGTGCCTCACCCCCCTCTATGGAAGTCTAAAGATAATGCAGAGTCCATGAGCAGGAGAAGGAGCAGAGCATGCTAGATCCCTCCTCCAGCCTCTTGCAGTTCGAGACCCCCTTGCCACAATCTGTTTGAAATGTAATGTTAGACTTGGTGCAAACCTGAACCATCATCACAGACTTGCCTTCTTAGAGCTGCCACAGGGATTTGTGCTCCCCTGGCTTGGGAAGGGTGATTTCCTCACCAGGAGCATGGCATGACAATGTCTGCTGACTGGCTGTGGTTGATCTGTGCTGTTCCTGTTCCAGGAAGTGTCTTTCCAGTGTTTCCATCCTCTGGAAAGATTCAGTTGCTGTTAGCTCTTTGGCCAGTGGTTGTCCCATGGACCTTGCAAACAGAGCTGTCTGGTTTTGTCCACCTGAGCACCTCAGGCTTGCTTTACCCCTTCCACAAGGAGAGCTTCAGCTATGGCCAGGGTAGCATGGCTGAGAGCCTGCTCCTGGGGCGGTGGGTGAGCACTGCCTCTCCTGTGCCTGTCCCAGGAGCAAGACAACCTGGCAGATGCAGAGGAGCGCTGTGACCTGCTGATCAAGTCCAAGATCCAGCTGGAGGCCAAAGTGAAGGAGCTGACAGAGCGCCTGGAGGATGAGGAGGAGATGAACTCAGACCTCACCGCCAAGAAGCGCAAGCTGGAGGATGAGTGCGCAGAGCTGAAGAAGGACATTGATGACCTGGAGATCACGCTGGCCAAGGTGGAAAAGGAGAAGCATGCCACAGAGAACAAGGTAAGCGACCCTCCCTGCAGAGCACAGCCTCATTGCCCTGGGGCCTCAAAGCTTGTGGAGGCACCAAAGAGAAGCATCAGGGACAAGGTTGCTGGTTTGTGGGAGCCTTTCGTGGGTATTAGCTCAGCATCCCTCGCCCTGAGAAGATGTGCTCAGTTGTTGACTCTATGTTCCAGGTGAAAAACCTGATTGAAGAGATGGCTGCTCTGGATGAGATCATTGCCAAGCTGACGAAGGAGAAGAAAGCACTGCAAGAGGCCCATCAGCAGGCCCTGGATGACCTGCAGGCTGAGGAAGACAAAGTCAACACACTGACAAAAGCCAAGGTCAAACTGGAGCAGCAAGTGGATGATGTGAGTCATAGACAGTGAAGTGAGAGAGGTTTGAGTCACACCTCCAGGTTGTCCCTGATGGGGTCTAGAAGGTAGGATCACTTTCAGATCCCAGATTAATATGGCCAGTTGATGAGTAACCCCATTGGCAAAGTGCCCCTGAACCAAGAGGTGATCTAGAGTACCTTATGAAGAGCAGTTCTGGGCTGGGAGAATGGGACTGGACACCAAGCAGGAAACAGCTCTGGCTCTCAGGGCTGGCTGAAGTTCCCACAGCAATGGACATGGGGAAGGTTGGGGCTGTAAAGGATCCTTTCCCTCCCTACCCTGTTGCCCTTCATTCTCCAGCTGGAAAGCTCTCTTGAACAAGAGAAGAAAGTCCGCATGGACCTGGAAAGAGCAAAGAGAAAACTTGAAGGAGACCTGAAGTTGACCCAAGAGTCTGTGATGGATCTGGAGAATGACAAACAGCAGCTGGAGGAGAAACTCAAGAAGTGAGTGTGTGATCTGTGCCTGGGCTCTGTTCTTACTCCGCCAGGCCAGGGCCCACCTCTAGATCAAGTGGGTGTGTGACCCCTGCAGGAGCTGCTGGGATGGGGCTTTGAATGTACTCTCGCTTAGAGTAGTCCATGAGCTGCTTCTTACCCCTGTGGTCCCTTTCCTGTGGGGGTTTGTTTCTCCTCGGGACCTGGGTGTTACACTGCAGGGAACAGTCTTCAGGAGCCAGATGTCCTTGGGAGGACAGTGTTTGTCTGACCATGGGCTCTGCCTTCTTTCTGTACAGGAAAGACTTTGAAATGAGTCAGCTGAATTCAAGGATTGAAGATGGGCAAGTGATTGAGGCCCAGCTGCAGAAGAAGATCAAGGAACTCCAGGTATGGTGGGAAGAACTGTTCCCACAGCCTAGGAGTCCTCAATTTCCACCACATGTAATGTGATGGGGAATCTGTATGGCCCAGACCCTCTCTGAACACATCTCCTAGGCAGAAAAGTACTGAAAAAAGCAAAGCCTCTGCCAAACTGTGGTGGGCTGAAAAGAAGTTCATTAAAGAACTGAGGTGAATGAGGTGATATTCAGGTGATTGAATGGAGTGAATTGAGTGAATTGGGGTGAATGAGGTAATATTGAGGTGAATGAGGTAATATTGAGGTGAATGCTAGCACCAGCACGAGGAACAGCTTCTAGGATGTAGTTCTCTGTCCAGATTAACACCTTAAATACAGTGCCCAAACTCTGAAGATCCAAACTTGTATGTTGGGCTTCTTCCTGTCAGGCAGGCCCCAGGTTAAACCATGCAGGTTCCCACTGAAAAGAAGCAGGTATCAGCCTGGATCCTGGTGGCAGGGTATGGAGGAGAGCAGGAGCTCCGCAGCACACACAGCCAGGGCGCATCACACATGTCTGCTTCAGAGGACCCCAACCCAGCCCAGGGCTTTGCTGCAGGCTGGCGGCTGCTTGCTCCCCGGCAGCGGAGGAGACAGCTTGCTGCACTGGGGAGAGCAAAAGATGCTGTGAAACCTGGTGCTTGGAGCATCTGCCTTACTACCCCTTGCCCTATCAGTACAGTCCCTGATGAAGAGTCCCTCTCCAGCATCCTTGTGCCCCCCTTAGGGGATATCAGCCCACGGCAGGGGGTTGGAACTGGTTGTTCTTAAGGTCCTTTCCAACCCAAACCATCCCACGGTTGTGTCTCTGCCAGGCCCGCATTGAGGAGCTGGAGGAGGAGCTGGAGGCCGAGCGCGCTGCCAGAGCCAAGGTGGAGAAGCAGCGGGCAGAAGTGTCCCGGGAGCTGGAGGAGCTGAGCGAGCGGCTGGAGGAGGCCGGCGGCGCCACGGCCACGCAGCTGGAGATGAACAAGAAGCGGGAAGCGGAGTTCCTGAAGCTGCGGCGGGACCTGGAGGAGGCGACGCTGCAGCACGAATCCACGGCCGCTGCCCTGCGCAAGAAGCACGCGGACAGCGTGGCCGAGCTGGGCGAGCAGATCGACAACCTGCAGCGCGTCAAGCAGAAGCTGGAGAAGGAGAAGAGTGAGTTGAAGATGGAGGTGGATGACCTGTCATCCAACATCGAGTACCTCACCAAGAACAAGGTGGGCACTGCTCCTCTACAGGGCAGAGAACATCAGTGCGATGGGTGTGTTCAGCACAGCCATGCCCGTGGGATGTTGTCCTAGGTAGCTCTTTGCCATGGCCAAGACACAGACTCATGGAATCCCAGCCTGGTTTGTGTTGGAAGGGACCTTAAAGCTCCTCCAGCTCCAACCCCTGCCACAGGCAGGGACACCT